>JAPQNM010000006.1:15608721-15648721 GCA_029783475.1 Metacarcinus magister
AAGAGGCGAGAAGGGAAGATGGAGGCTGCAAGGACTGTGTAAATGATGATTGAAGGGGAGGAAGAGACATGAAAGATGAAATAGGCAGCAGCCCAGCATCGCGTCCCGCACATTCTCTCACCTTCAGACTCTCCTCCTGAACAGTGAGACCCGTGTGGATTGAAGAGTGGTGCGTGGTCAGGCCCTCAGCGGAGTCACTGCAAAGCCCACACTGCTGACGCCCGGGCACTGGTTGGTGTACCTCAGCCAGCGCCTCCACGGCCGCTAGACAGGACGCCACGTCCTGATTCAACTCCTTGGATACATCCGTTCCGTGGACAGTGATTTCGGACCCTGACTCCGGCCCCTCAAGAAAAACTGGGTTTCTAAGCACCCTGTGGCCGCCGAGGGAACTGTCGCGGCCACTGTGCCACGCCTTGGAGGACGACGCCAAGGGAAAGTTGAGCCCGTTATTGTTGTTGCTGCTGCTGCTGCTGGAGACAGACGAGCCGGCAGATCCAAGCCTGGCGTCTGTCCTCTCAATGTTGAGCTTAACGCCACGCCCCAACGCATGTTTCCAAATGGGTCGGATTGGGCTTTGTACCTCTCCGAGAGGCTTGAAAAAGCTGTTGGTGGAGAAGGATCCGCCCGGGGCACGAGAACTCCTGTAGTCACTCATGAGAACATCTCCCTCTGAGACGGCGTTACATTGGACTACCTCAGGGCTGCGTATCCCCTCAGAGGCAAACGTTGACGGCGGCAGAAAGGTGGAAAACCGCCTTTGAAGTTCGGGCTTTGAAATAAACGAAGTGGAAGAAGAGAAGGAAGATGTTAACGGAGATTCTGAGGTGAGGGGTAGCTTATCGAGGTCCGGTGAAGACCGTCTCCCCTCACCCAGGATAACGTAAGTCCGGTACCTGTCGTTGGTCCTCCGACGGGCCAGCCTTGCCGTGGGGGGCGCTGGGACCTCACCTGCCACCACTCCTTGCCTTTGTGGGTAACGTTGGGGAGCAGATGGAGGAGGGACGGGAGGGGAAGTAAGAGCGACAGGACGGGGTACAAGCCTCACCCCAGGTTGCCTCCCGTCAATTTTTCCCATACTCTCTACATGATAGTTATTCAAGTATTCTGCGTTTCCATCGGTGTTCCATATTGCCGTGAATTCTTCCATTTGACAAGAACTCGTTTTCTCTACCTCTCCGTCGTCTTTCCTCCTCCTCCTACTCCTCCTCCCACCCTCTTCTTCTGCTTCTTCCCCCACCTCCTCTTCTCTCCCTTGCGTGTTCGATCTCTTCTCGCTCTTTCCTTTGTACCTTCCTTTCTCGGCGACTTTCGCTGGACTTATCGTTTTGTGTTTCATCATATGTATCCTTTCTCTCACATGTATTCTATGACATTCTTTACATCCACACACTGCTTCGTGATTGGTCTAGAGGGTGATGACGTCAAGATGGCCAGTGAAGGGTATATAAAGGATGAATTCAGAGAGAAAGGAACCAGTAACTCGACCGTGATGTCATTTGCGATCATTCGTCCATTGGTTGGCGCGCATAATGTGAATTGGTGAAACTTATATCGTATGTGTGTGTGTGTGTGTGTGTGTGTGTGTGTGTGTGTGTGTGTGTGTGTGTGTGTGTGTGTGTGTGTGGGTGTGGGTGTGGGTGTGGGTGTGGGTGTGGGTGGGTGTGGGTGTGGGTGTGGGTGTGGGTGTGGGTGTGGGTGTGGGTGTGGTGTGTGTGTGTGTGTTTACAAGGCGTCAACAATGGTGTGTAAACGTAACCAGGGCGTGAGGGGTCTTCTTCCTTCGTTTCTTCCTTCCTTCCTTTCTTCCTTCCTTTCTTCCTTCCTTCCTTCCTTTTTCTAGTTTTACACAGTATCTCGTTTAAAAGATTTCGTTTTTTGTAGCAGTTTTTTTTTTTTTCTGTTCCATTCACTATTTTTTTAGGACCAGCTTTTCCATAATCACTTCACAACATTTACTTATCTGTAAACTTTGATCCTCGACACCATTTTTCTAATCATTATCTGAAGTAATTGTTCTCAGGTAATTTTTCTGTTTACAATATAGACAAATTAATTTACAATATACCAAATTTGCTGAGTTTTCCTTTGTTTCCGGAACT
Organism: Metacarcinus magister; assembly: GCA_029783475.1. Lineage (NCBI taxonomy): Eukaryota > Metazoa > Arthropoda > Malacostraca > Decapoda > Cancridae > Metacarcinus > Metacarcinus magister. The sequence continues at coordinate 15,610,824 of JAPQNM010000006.1, forward strand.
AAATGTAACACCAATGGCCTTAAACTATTAAATAATTACGTTCTTATAATATATCCTTTGTAGTTTGTCGTAATTCATCCACTGATACACAAAAGTTAATCAACACTCAATCATTATCGTTTTCTGTATTCCTTCCTTAAGACACGCTGTATTCTTAGAACTCTAGAACTATTTCTTCCCACTTGCTATTACTCCTCTGTTCCAATCATATTCATTCTACACTATAATAAAAACAGCACTTCAATATTACATGTGTACCCCTCGACAGCATATTCTCTCTACTGCATCACACAGAAAAGAGAAGACCAGAGACTCAACTAAACTCGGCGTCAAAACTCCACCCTTTTCCTTCCCCGTCAAGCAGTGAGTGTGACGGAGGTTGGCTATTGAGGTCTCGCACACTCCTGCTCTGCTAATCAAGGCAAACAAACATCTTCGCAGCACTACATTCTGCTTTACCGTAACAGCTTATTCGATCAACAAACGCGAGCACAAAGACTCGCCAAAGAAAAGTCAATTAAGATGTATCAGAGCAAACACGAGAAGGTAGTTTTTACACCTTAATATCATAGTTACGGTTTATATAACATGAATCTATGTTCAGTAGATATCCTGATGTTATTTATAAGGAAGAAAATGTAAATACACGTAACTCTACAGTGTTTTGAGTATATAAATCTCTCTCTCTCTCAATCTCTCTCTCTCTCGTTCTCTCTCTCTCTCTCTCTCTCGATATGAGCGAGAAAGTATTTAATAAGTACGATCTAATTAACGTAATTATATCATGATTTACCACCTTCAACTTTTCACTCGAGTTCCGCATCCTTAATTACCCTATTCTATGGTGATATTAAAGAGAGAGAGAGAGAGAGAGAGAGAGAGAGAGAGAGAGAGAGAGAGAGAGAGAGAGAGAGAGAGAGAGAGAGAGAGAGAGAGAGAGAGAGAGAGAAAGTGAGAGAGTAATTTCTTCTCCCAACGTCCGGAAAGAAGAGAAGAGGGAGATGGAGGAGGAAGGTGACACCCAGCAGGTCTGGAAAGGTTAATGGAGGAAGGAAAAAAGAGAAAGAACCGATAAAGAAAGGAAAGTAAAGAGAAAACAATGTCAAATAAATGAAAGAAGAAAACAACATGAACGAAACAATTTAAATGAATAAGGAAGTGATGAAAAATGTAATGATAAAAAAAATTAGTAGAGAAAATATATATATAAAGAAAGAAATATAGATAAAAAAAGAACATAAATAATGCCTATAATACGTCTTGCAGAGGGACAGATACAAAATAATTATCTACTATGTCAAAAATAAAGAAAAACTGTGATTACCCGAATACTCAAATGATATTCAGTATTAATTAAACACGGAATATTAAAGTCTTGATCAACCGAGTATTAATTAACTGGATATTCACTAAAACCGAAAGATTACAATAAGTATAAAAAAAATAAATAAATAAATAAAAGAAACACAAACGACTTATATATTGCACCATAAACAATACTATTATGCAAACACCATAATAAAATACACTTCCTTACACAGAACAACACAACGATAACTCTTCCATATAATATAAAAAACATACAAAACACACACAATAAAAAAAAAAACAAATCTAAACACATACAACAAAGACTTTTTCCATTTTTATCCTTCGCAATAACTTGAGTCAATTCACTATAATCACTTTTTTTTTCAATCAAACACACACAAACGCACACACAACACAACAGGCACATAACAAAACAAAACAAAAACACTCATATGTGCGTTTACTACACTGAGGAAAGAATACTATAGACTGGCTACTCCTGTATGTACGTATGTGTATGTGTGTATGTGTGCGTCACGGAGAGAGGGATGGGGCCTCGTGTGCACTCTGAGGAAGGAAAGGAGACGGAGTGACGAGTGAGTGGTGAGAAGAGTCTTGGCTGAGCGTGCGTTTAGTTAGGTCACTCTTCAGTGCGCTCGGGTGGTGGTGGTGGTGGTGGTGGTGGTGGTGGTGGTGGTGGTGGGAGGTGATCTGGGTGTTGGGTTATAGTAATAGTAGTAGTAGTAGTAGTAATAATAGTAGTAGTAATAATAGTAGTAGTAATAATAGTAGTAGTAATAGTAGTAGTAGTAATAGTAGTAGTAGTAATAGTAGTAGTAGTAGTAGTAGTAATAGTTAGTGCAGAATACAGGAAAATGCAGTGTAGAACTCATCCACCCTAACCTAACCACTTAACTCCTTCCATTTACTTATCCTCAGACCCACCACAGAGACTAAATTCGCATCATACAAACAAAAAACTAATTTCCTTTTTTTTCCCCCTAAAATTTCCCGAGGGTACAAAACGCTTCTCATCTTTTTTTTTTTTTTATCACACTCTGGGATGGACAAAGGTGTTTCCGCTTGACTTAAAATGAACTCCTGCGAGAGAGAGAGAGAGAGAGAGAGAGAGAGAGAGAGAGAGAGAGAGAGAGAGAGAGAGAGAGAGAGAGAGAGAGAGAGAGAGAGAGAGAAAGAGAGAGAGTAAGGCATGTCACTCGTCTCAGGTCGGGTGGCGATGAAGATCAAGTCACTGCTAATTGTGAGAGTAGAAAATGAGGTGGAGGTGGTGGAGGTGGTGGTGGTGGTGGTGGTGGTGGTGGTGGTGGTGGTGGTGGTGGTGGTGGTGGTGGTGGTGGTGGTGGTGAAATGATAGCTAAGAAGAACAAGAAGAACAAGAACAAGAAGAAATTATGATGAAATGAATAAAGAAAAAAAGAAAATCTAAAGAAAAAAAATATGAAACAAGAAAGGAGAGCAAATGAAGCGAGAAGACACACACAGAACGAATAAATAATAATAATACAAAACATAAGAAGGAGGAGAAGGAACTGGAGTAAAAAAATCAGTCGGGTGAAACAAAGTAAATCAAAAAAGAGAGGGAAGAGAAGAAGAAGAAGGGAGAAGGGAGGGAAGGGAAGCTGGGAGAAAGAGGGAGGAAGAGGGAGAAGGGAGGGAAGAGTAGGAGAGAGAAGGGATGGGGTCAGTGTTCCTTAACATATCACATCAAGAATAATTAGTTCGTAGAGGTGTGTGGGAAGCGGGGTTGTCTTGCTAGTGATCTCCGTGGTCTGTTTGAAATGTTAGGCAGCGGAGGAGTGACGAAGAGGATGAAGGAAAAGACCTAGTAAAAGTATAAGAAGATAGAGATGATGATGAGTAAGATGACATACTAACTTATTGAGGTTACATATATTATTTCACTCTATACTGACATTTTCTTAATAAATACAGTGCCTCTCGCTCTCATGCATCTCTGCTCTCGTTATGTGGTTAAATGTCTTCAATCAGATGCATTCACTTCCATCTGCAAACTCACTCACTCACTCGGTCATTCCGTTCAACTTGACACACACACACACACAACACAAAACTATCTGTGATTTAGACTATTTCAAGAGGGAAGTCTTCTGCTTTCTCTTTGTGAGGCTGTAGAGTTAGCAAGCTTATTACTCTTCTCTCTCGCTCTCGCTCTCTCTCTCTCTCTCATCTAATTGTGAGGTGTTTAAGCAGGATGCAAGAGCTTAGGGACCGAAGTGGCTTGCTTGGGTTGAGTTAGGTTTGCATGATGATTTAGGTCGATTATTAAATTATAATTCCAACAGAGGCAGGCAAAAAAATGGTCTTCTATATCACGTCACATGATATTAAAATGAGAAAATGACGTGTGATGTTGTTCTGCTCATTTCCTTTTAAGGTGGATGGGTCTCACACACACACACACACACACCTACACACACACACACACACACACACACCTGCTCTTTTCTCTTCTAAACCCCAAAACACGATGGACAGGTGTTCAGAGGAGCGATAAAACCTACCCCTTCCTCACTCCCTCCCTCACACTCACCCACCTCTTCTTTCTCCCCATTTTCCTCCTCCTCTTCTTCCCTATCACCGCCCCCACCTCTCCCAGCCAGCCGACCCACCCACCTATCCTGCCTCCCTCTCTTCCTCTCTTCCTCCTCCACCTGGCCAAATAATCACCGCAGGAAGCCTCTAGCCGTGACTTCTCCTCACGAACAATTACTTCCTCCCCCTTGCCCATGTTCTCCGTTAAGTAGTAGTAGTAGTAGTAGCAGAAGTAGTAGTAGTAGTAGTAGTAGCAGAAGTAGTAGTAGTAGTAATAGTAATAGTAGTAGTAGCCACAACAATGAAGATTAAAGAGCTCCAGCATAGTTCTCCCGGGAGTAGTCATGCCCAACGCTTCACCTCCACTTGTCTTCGAAAGGCAAAGAGAAACCTCGCGCCTTCCAGTGTGATTCTATTCCTCCACCTGCCAACTCGACCTACCAAATCTTCATGAGTGACAACAAAGAGTATAATATTTTCCGTAAAAAAATATTAACTATATGATCCTTATTTTGCTTTTTCGTGATATGAGAAAAATATGTGGTACGTTTTATATATCTCCTCTTCTCTTGAACTTCGATTATAATGTCTTCTAATTCCTATTCCAAATCATGATCTGCACGATTCCTTTACAAAACAAAAGTTGAAAAAAAGGCTACACGTCTCATCCCTTCACATACTCTCCCTTCAATGTCACTCTCCGTTACTATATTGTTACATTATTTGTTGTCTACCATCGATGCTGGCACAAATGTACTTTATAAATCGCTCCATGTTCATCCCTTCTCACTCAATGTCACTCACCGCTACCGGCGAACATTATTTGCTGTCTTCCATCAATGCTGCCTCGAATTTAAACACTATATATATATATATATATATATATATATATATATATATATATATATATATATATATATATACATGTCACTCCCAGTCCATCCCTTCACATTCAATCATTCCGCTTCATATTACCACACGACATTACATCTACTCTCTCTCATGTATATTCTGTCCAAGTTATTGATGAGGGAGTGAGTTAGCCCCGTTTCCCTTCATTTCTGATCCTATATACTGCAATAGTTGACGTCTGTACTCTTCTTCTTCCTACGACTAAAAATATCATAGGAAGAGTTGCAATGTCACTTCCAGGATACATTTTCACCTTAAGGATATTTCTTTCTTTCCTTTCATATATACAGCGTCATTTAACAAACAGCAACACTTACAAACAATAATTCACGCATATTCAATTAACACATGAACTTTTAACCAGTTTTCTTTTTTTCATTGATACGTAAGATATATAACAAATTGAAAGGAAAAGTGAGGATGAGCGGAAGACAGGATGCAAGGGTGGGAGGAAGGTAGGAAGGTAGGAAGCGTAACTCTAATAACTACCTAACAACACGCCATTTGACCGTCAGCAAACGGGCCCAAACCACCACCACCACCACCATGACCACACGCCATGGCACCCACGCATTGAGAAAAAGAGAGAGAGAGAGAGAGAGAGAGAGAGAGAGAGAGAGAGAGAGAGAGAGAGAGAGAGAGAGAGAGAGAGAGAGATACATACCACACCCAATCATCTAACTATCTATGTAATAATGTTCTATCATCAGCTTAAAGAATAGGAATACATAATTAAGCTTCAAAAGGTAGTTATACAGTGTTACTATTAATTACCCTGTGGACGCTCGTGGAGAAATGAGTAATGAGTTCCTTCCCACGTTACCTATAAATTGCCTTTGTAGCCTCCTCGCTATCTAAGCTCGCTCGGCTTTCCTTTATGCTGTGACTCCTATAGCGCGCGTGACACCATCAATGTTTTATTCTCTCACAGGCAGACACAGAGATTGTTCAACGTTATACACGAATGAAAAAAGAAGACAATGTTGGAATGAAGATGGTCATGCAGAGATTGGGACAAAATCTGGCGCCACTAACGTCATGCTCAAACATTCCGCCATACTTAACTTTTCCGGGAGTCATTGCCAGCGATTTAATGATAAAGCGACGACGACGACCTCAGCTGTTTTCGTACTTTCTCATTACTTAACAAAAACAGCACGGAGGCAGTATAGTAGGTAATAGCATCTTACAATTCAGTATAGTAGAGTATTTTGTAGATACTGAACTGCCTTCGGGTTATGCTATGCGGATGGAAATATAAGCAAAACTTGTGTGAAATTCAATATTTTTTGGAGTATGCACTTGTGGTAACGTATTTATTCACAGCAGAGTAATGGTAATACGCGAGTCACCCCTTATTGTAGGTACGTATTCTTTTTCAAATCAACGGCAGTTATAGGCTTATTTTTAAGGGTTACTCGTGTTGAATAGTTAAACTCGCACACGATGTCAATATAGTACGAATAAAGCACAAAGAGCATTGGATCACTTTAGCAGACATTAATGGATGTAAAATAAATACACAACACAACAAACATCCTGAGGTAGTTTCTTACAACCACTACATTATTTTCAACAGAAATAAGTCTACGGACTTTCCTATGTTATTTTGGGAAGTATATCTTTCAAATGAATACATACATACATACAATAAGCTTATCAAACGTCATGCAGCTTTTTCTGCAGGTTGACTTATCAAAGGCACATAAAGCCGATCGATAAGGCTCACCATAAGTAAAGGTAACTAGTTTGAGTGAAGAAAGGAGAAGGAAAAATGGCAAACAGATATATAAATGTTTCCCCTTCACTTGGCCCAGCTACAACAGGTCCCAACGTCCCATATCTTCCAGTACACGACCCTCGACAATTCTATTTACCAACCACCACAGACAACAATTTTGTATATAAGTGTTAAAAAGAGACGAGTACAGACAAAGATTCTAAAAACGATGGAAGCGATACCCACAATCAAAGAAACAAATGTTGATGATACCACAATGATTCATAACATCATACACACGCACACACACACACCCACACACACATACCTTGCTCCTGTGGTCATATGTGAAGGTGGATATCTTCTTATTCCTGGTGGCAAGGCTGGAGAGCCACCTGAAGGAGGAGGAAGAGGAGCCCGCCAGTCCAGGGGCGCGGCAAGGCTCCATGATGGCAAGTTGTTTTATCCTACACTATGTTATCTATTGTCTCTATGTTCTTCGCATCAGTGATATACACCGTCAGATGCAGCCGTCCGCGTGATCACTGAAAGAGCAGAAAAAGACAGGAGTGTAATCACAGGCTTGTATATTGATCTTTATCTTACTTCTATAGTTTGGTTCATATGTTCTAACCCACAATGACAGCTGCCTAAGATCTGGAATCTGCCATACGAAGAAAACCTGAAAAAAATTATCTCCCTAAAAATTCCAGAGGCGACATCATGTAACGTAGTCTATTGGGAAATAAAAAAAAATACACCATAGGTTGAGATCAATTTTACAAATCCACAAGAGTCTAAGATTGTTAATGAATCGGTATATAGTGAACTATTTACAGAGTCTGACACAGAAACAGAAACGCGAAGTCATAACACTCCTACGGCACGTGTGAGAGCATCGCCGCTTCTTACCAGGTGTTCACTTCACAAAGCAGACTTGCAGCAACACTTTCCTCACATCGTACAACATTAATATATCGTTCACAAGGCACGTCAGGCAGGAGAGACATATTAGTGAAGGTACCCCTCGCTTACGTTTTCGTCTATTCTCATAAGTTGATAGTCTTTCTCGCTCTCTCTATACGTGACAAGACACCATTTCTTTTTTTAATCAGCTACGTTAAGAGATGCAAGTTGGGTTCAGTAAGGAAACATTATCTAGAGTCCATGTTTTTCTTCTTTTTATATGTTATGTCCATGGGTTTGTTATCATTTCTTCATCCGAAATATTCGCTAATGAGTAAAAACTGCCATTTATCTCTGTCTTGAACGTTACAGATCAGGATAATACAGAACGGAGAGACCTTCACACTAAGTCACTGGTATAAAACAAGTTAACGCCGCCCGTCCCACGCCCAACCGTCACTAACACTGTTTTCCCCCACACTGATATTTCCTCACGAGTTCTACTGCACCATCTCTGTAAGGGGTTGAGCTAGGGAACTCCCTCTCGCTCGCTCGCGTACTCACTCACTCACTGCAACGTTATGTGCTACGGTTCAGTTACTTCCTATGTAATGTTTTTCCGTCCAGTGGTGAGGAAGTGTAGGTCAGGATGGTGGAGTGGGTGCTAGATGCATGGGGGAGGAATTAAGGGCTGGGTTACGAGTTTGTTTAAAGTTACTTTTGAATCAACCTATGCCTCCACGCAATATAACACAACACTCACCACAAACATACAGCCTCAAATCGAATGCCACACTGCCCTAACAAAGCTACTGAAGCGGTAGAAAGCTGGTTTTCCGGCCGCTGCTCCGACAGTGTATATATGACTACCTTTCAACGCTCAACACCTACAGGAGAGCTATTGTTGACTCGTCTCTCAAGCTTATGATTTCACCTACAACACATTCCAGAGCCTATTGTTGAGTGGCGCCTATCATGACCCCTTAGTTTACATACCATTATAAACCCTTTCAATCGTGTCTTCGTCCTATATTTAAATCAGACTTGGCGCCATATAATTTTAGACAACGTTTATTCCTTCATGAATTCCCCAAGGCATCATCTCACTGTACCTTCCTTGCGTTTTATACGTATATACTCGGGTCTTCCTTACCCATGAACAACTCTCATCCTTCCATCTCTCCAAGTTACTATCCAGCTTTACACTCAGATTTACACTTCTCTCATCTGCTTATAGACAGACAGCACAATTGTATTCCCTATCCTATTTACTAGAGAGCGTCTCCTTCCTCTCTATTCACAGTGCATCAAGACAAAACCACTTATATATTCCCTTCCTTTCACTCTCTCCCCATCTTTAGAGACAAGCTCCTTTCCCGTCAGTAAAAGGAATTGGAGTCACTACGGATTGGTGGTATTACTACACCACCACCACAACAACTGTTACTACTAGTATTACTACGTACTTTAACCGCTATAATTCCCACTGCACGCCCAGGTACCCTCACCAACGTACCGGAGACGCGCCACGCCCACCGCTAACCCGCTGGAACACACTGAAAAAACGGCGGCCCCATTCGTAATAATTAAATTTTCGGGTGACGGATTGTGGATCGTTCACAAAGGTGTTGTGTTGATTTAGGTGAGGGAAAGGCACACATGCGCGCGCGCGCACACACACACACACACACACACACACACACACACACACACACACACACACACACACACACACGAGTACCAAGGTCAAACAGGAACTTATTATAAGACGAACACTGAGCAGATAAATTAGAAAACAAAAATATATCAAAACAATTAAATTCATCCTTCATTCAGTAAGTCTTAAGAAACATTACAATGAAAAGACCGTTAAATCCACAATTCCCAATTACGAACGTATTAAGTATATATGGTAACAGACCAAACAATTACACACAGTTTTCTTTGTGTGTTCCAAAATTAATTTTCTCACTTCGAATTATAAAGAAAATGTGGTCTCTCCGGGAATCAAACTTTCGATACACAAGCTACGAAAATACGTCAGTAATGTGAAGGATGAAGGCGAGCGAATAACCACTCAACCTTATAACACACTTTCATGTGTGTCTTCCTCTAGCCTTTCACCTTTCATTTCTATCTCTTCTCTTCTCTTCCTCCTCCTCCTCCTCCTCCTCCTCCTCCTCCTATCAAAACGCACAGTTACACACGTAAAAGCAATAATTAAAAGAATAGCATCCGTTGGGCTCAGTGACTCGTAGCAGCTTACTCCTTCATCCTTTTAATGCCCTCTGCTACAGTAACCACGCCGTTAGACCAACCCTAAGGCAATTCTTATAGTAATAAGGGTTACTATCGCGCCTCGCCACCTCTTTCCATCAAGTAAATATAAAAAAGGTTTTACTCCATCGCGGCTCACCTGGAACTACCGTTTTGTCGGTCGCATCGCCTGATTGAGCGCCAACCGCAAACTTTTTTTTAATGAAGACCTATTATAGTACACCTAACTACCATTATACAGCATCTATATAAATAAGTGAAACTGTAGTGTAAACATGCATACTATTAAAATTACTCAAGTTACGTTAAGTCAATTAGTCATGCTTTTAGGACGAGTGTTTCGCTTTAAATATTAATTAAGTGGTTCAAAGACTCCTAGAATATTTATGCCATTATGTTGTGTTTTTCTACTGTTCCACTCACATCTGGTTTCCTCAGCAACAGTCTAGCATAATACATGACCGTAACAATCATACCTCAAGTTTCATATAATCAAAATTCATACTCATACAATTATGATCTACCATTGAAACGACAGCTTAAGTAAGACGAAGTAACATTTATTAAAATTCAACAAACATGTGTATATTTATGAATATAATTAAATTACATAAAACTTGATATAAACCCTGCTTATATTTGTTCTACCGAACAGTCTGAATATGGCTTACTTGTTCTGCTAAAGAGATGATTCTGTGGTGAACAGAGTTTATTTTTGTTCTGCTAATGACATGCGTCTGTTCTGCCGGTCACGTAGGAATATGACTGCCACCGTTAGCACCAACATCACCACCAGGAGAGAGAGCAATCCAATGACAGCTGTGTTAGGCGGACAAGAATCATGAGGATGGGGGCAACAGTCTTCCTTACTCGAGGTTTGGGCAGCCACAGACACTCCTGGGGGAAAAAATAGGATGATATTGAAATGAACTATAAATATGATGCAAAAGCTATGTTTAAATTAAGAGAGACAGAGAGAGAGACAGAGAGAGACAGAGAGAGACAGAGACAGAGAGACAGAGAGAGACAGAGATCCCTTCACACATCAAATACTAAACACAGCTGGTTCTTACGTTTCTCTCCGCTTTCCTCGGCAGAAACCACATCCACTGAGCGGTACATGTTAACTTGATCCACCTCGTGAGCTCCATCCAAAGCCGCCACCTCCACTTCTCGCCGTCGCCGCCTCCTGGAGTCTTCACTTCGTCTCGGGTGGAACGACTCACTGGAGAGGAGAGAAGATAGATAAAAATTGGTTACGTAACTCAAAAAGAAATTCTCAGATCTTTAGATAATATTGCACACTGGAGAGGTGATCGTATGTAAAAGTTGGTTACGTGAAGACTCGTAGCATAACTCAAAAGAAATTACACTTACACCATAGCTACCTACACCTTAGCAGTGAAATGTAAATTGATAATGTACCTGCAGGGAGGCGGCTCTGGACAATTCTTGTAGCAAACTTGCACGTGGCATTGCAGGATTATTTTAGTAGATGTCGGGAATCTGAAAGCCTGAAACAAACCATCGTCAGAGATATATGAAAGTGATCGATAATATTAAGTCTTATAACTAAAGTAAGACTATTTAGTTTGGTTCAATAGTAACATTTAATACCTTAAAGTATGCGTAATGGAGCGTGACTAAGTCGCCGTTGGGTCGTGTGTGTTTCTCTTTAATGAAATGAGAGAAAATTTTGGGTTTGATGGAACAGCTAGACTCTATGACGGTCATTTCACCGCTGTACACACGAGATTTTTGAGACACTTGTTTATTGCTGCTCGTGTCCCAATCAATCTGGGCCTTTTTTTCGCCTCCTGGAGGGTGAAAAATAAATTATTCATTTTAAAGCATAAATGTTGAATTTTAGAATAAAAGTATACCACTATTATGCCATTGATAAGGAAGAATGCATCCACTATGAACAATAAACAAAAGCTCACCGTCCACAGCGAAGCAGGCCAATACGTTGGAGTCAAACCAGTACGTGTCATCACTTAATGTGAAGAGGAGGGTTAACACGTCTCCGATGTACACCAACTCGTTGCTAAGCGGCGGGGCATTGGGTCCCTCTCCCCTTTGGATCTCCATAAACATTTTTGGTCCTGGAAAGGTTGAGCAACCGACATTTCAGACACTGTTAAGGTACAGAGTTGATAGTTAGTGCAGTGATTCTACAATCGCTCCGCTACACTCACCAGGGTGTTGTGAACGTTCTAGTGTGGACCGCAGGTGTAGTGTCTCGAAGTTCCATTCCACAGTCTTATTGAAGTCATCGGGACGGTCGCAGCGAACGATCACACTCACGTCGTCCTCGCACACGATGTCAGTCTCCCACTGGATCATGAGTCGGTGCTGCAGGAGCCACACAACAGATACTTGCGTTAGATCATTTATACATTGTAATGGTAACGTAGATCAGGCTAGACAGTGGTCAGCACTAACCTCAATCACAGGATCTAGATAAGACTTGTCTCTGACAATGATATGGGTTTCCTCGTCACCGCAGGTCCCATGCTTCAGATCCATGGCAGCTTCCTGCACCCCTCGGCCATGGTACAGTAAGCATGCACTGAAGTGCTGGTAAGGGTAGATGTAACCAGAGAACGGAGCCGAGAATCTGCAGAGAAAGCAAAGTAAGGAAAGTACTCCTGGAAGGTAAGACTGCAGCTTTCCATTGCACAAAACTTATGAACACAATGACCTGCCACTCACTTGAACAGAACCTGCATGTGTGTCTTGAGACACCTGACTTGGGTATCAACCACCTTGCGAGGCTTCGTTTCGGAATACAGTCCCATTTGAGCCGGGAAATGCGAGGCAGGGCTCACATGAGACACCTTCGGTTCTATGGAATAGCATTACTCATAATAAATGTACTACAACACTTAAAAATTGTAACACTTGGCAATAAAACGAATTTATATTCCCAACCTTTCTGAACTATTGGACGAGCTGGTAGGAGATTTGGCACTGTCGGCCTCTGGTTGGTGGGTGCCTCAGCGTAGGGGGAAGGCTGTTTATGCCGAAGCTGTTTGCCTTCTACTGGGGCAAAGGCAGGCTTGTGGGTGTGCACGTCAGGCTTCGTAGCTGCCGCCCTCACCGCCACCTCAAATAATGTACATAATCAATTAAAACTATAAATATATTATTATAACAAACTTAAAATCCTTCCATTAACACTATCCACAACACTAGAACGATTAATCTCACCAGGACGAGGCCTGCGAAGTATGTTCGAGGGAGGAGCATGGCTGTCAGGTGTTCGCTGGTCGGGCCGCTACCACTCCACTGCCAGGAACAACCCGTTGCAACCCACAACCTTGGCACTGGATCAAAGCCTCGCCCTCCAAGAGACACACTCATAAGGTGTTCGAACTCGTTAAAGACACAAGCACGCTCGTTGTATTAAAGATCTTTATTTCCACTATGTCTAAAGACTAATAAGGTTATGTGCCTGCATCATAGCCTATACAAAATAACTTACCACAATGTTGGTGACAGTAATTTAAGTTGTTCTAATCGTAAGAGCATTGTGTGATTGAGGTGTGAGGTGAGATGACGTAGTAATGATTATCTATATTATATCTAATATGTTGGACATGAGAATTTGTTGTGCTTCCCTCGTGAACTATAACATCATGACTTAATGGTGGTATTGGCGGCTTCAAAGGTGGCATCGTTTAAAAGTCATGCAAAAAAGTCGACGAAAGGTACATAGTTATTTCAAAACCTAACTATTGTTCAATGTAGTAAGACATCAACGCCTGCACCCACCTTACACACACACACACACACACACACACACATGAGTCACCCTGTACACACCTCAGAGTACACACATCTGTACGATATATACTGCCCGTCTCGAGATACCGTCTAATCACCCATAACGCCTCCTCCTATCATTATTTCTCACTTAAAAAGGCAATTCCATGCCCTCTAACTTTCTTATATAATATATCCATCATTTCCCTTCCTATCCAATGCTCCAAAAGTGTAATTTAAAGTTATATTGAGGTATATTCACAGCGGAGGCCCACCTTAGCTACGCTCTCAGAGGGCGAAATTCTACAATGCAAACAAAGTAAGGACAGTCGCCCTAGGTATACCGCCCGCCTCAAGATACCGTCGTCTCAAGATACCGCCTAACCATAAAATAACGTTTCCTACCATCAATATTTCGTCTAATTTCTCACTTCATTCCCTCCTTTCTTCCTTCCTTTGTAATAATTTCTTTCTTTCATCTTTCCTCTCTCCCTTCCTTACTTCCTAGAATTTGGTCTGTCTGTCTGTCTGTCTATCTGTATGTATGTATGTGTGTCTGTATGTCTGTCTGTCTGTTTGTGTGTTTGTCCGTATGTATGTATGCATGTATGTATGTATATATGTATGTATATATGTATGTATGCCTCTCTCTCTCTCTCTCTCTCTCTCTCTCTCTCTCTCTCTCCTCTCTCTCTCTCTCTCTCTCTCTCTCTCTCTCTCTTTGATACAAATAACCATTAATCATTATTCTGTGTTACTTAATTGTTTGTATGAATGAACTCCACGTGAATAATAACACTATAAACTAGATGAGATGTCCCCTAACAGTACAAGGGATGAGACGGCCTTTGCCTGCCTCTAGTGGTAGTGTGACGCAACACTTTGTAGGACGAGACACGAGAGAGAAGGCCGACGGAGCCTGTGTGAAAATGTTGTCCTACATCAGCAGATCATCCCACCTGGCGCCGGCCCTCAAATCATCAGTCCAGGCTGTGGCTAATGGCTCCAAGAACATCGTCCCGGGTGTGTATGAGAGCTCGGCTGTTGAATTAGTGCAGCCGCCGCCTCTGGTACTGACCACCACCGCCATGGCCAAACGGTGCGCCACAGGACCTGTGCGGGCCAGAGCCGGTGTTGCAGGTACTTTGAGGGTGTGTTTGGACTAGTATGGACCTACTAGTAACTCCGTAAGGGTACAATATGAGCTTAAAATTAGACTTGTTGGAGGTTGCAGAATCTGGGTAGCGATCAGCTGATTCCTGACGGCCATGTTGGAAATAATTTAGGGAATATTATTTTTTTTTTTTTACCCTGTAAGTGAAAATGTGCCATTAATATATTATCTCAACTCATTAATTGTCACAAGGTAATGTCTAGTGATGGTTGATTTTTTATAACTTCACAAAAATGCACCTGGATATAAATAAAACACTTACAGACATTGATGCATTTCAAATAATTTTGACATTAATTTTCGTCACAAATACATACATTCAAAGGTAGTAAAGGTAAGGTATATATTATGATAACCTTATGATCCCCAACAAGCCTGGAGAGCTTTTAATATTGGTACAGTAGTGCAGGTGAATATAGGTAAGATTATTAGAGTTTATTATAGCACCATCAATGTAGATTTAATAAAGAAATAGGCCTTTATTGGTTTACAAATAGGGTGGTAGATGATTAGAACAGACTCAGTCAGCAGGTAGTTAGTGCACAGACGATAGGGAGTTTTAAAAGAAGACTAGACGGCCTTATGGATAGGGATGAGAGGTGGATGTAGGAAATAAGGGAGTATTGGAGTAACAGGAACTACCTAGTATATGCCTCCGGGCCTTTTGTAGCTTCCTTATATTCTTATGTTCTTATGATTGTCTGTGTGTGTTGCAGTGAGCTCCCAGGTGCGTTATGCCCATACGGACATCCAGGTGCCAGACTTCAGTGATTACCGAAGAGACGATGTTAAGGACCCAAGATCTAAGTCTATGGAGTCTGCTTCTTCGAGGCGATCCTTCACCTATATGGTGGTGGGAGGTAAGCTGGGACACCTCTCTCTGTTACTCCATATTCTAGTATTTAATAAACAAGGAGTGATATAGCATCTGAATATATAACCAGAGGCATTTACAATATAGTAGATGAGAGAGAGAATGTTCGATCAGTTGTTAATGTACTCTTGTTTGGGTGTCAGGTGGAATGGTGACTGGTCTGTACACGGCTAAGTCCATGGTGACCCAGTTCATATCATCAATGTCAGCCACTGCAGACGTTCTTGCCTTGGCCAAGATTGAAATCAAGCTGGACGACATTCCCGAAGGAAAGTCCGTCACCTTCAAGTGGAGAGGAAAGCCACTCTTTGTCAAGCATAGGCGAGTTTTATACTTTTTCATTTCACATATTTTCAGATGGATTTCTATCTTATTTCTACTGCTTTTAACTTTAGAACTGTGTAGCAAATAGCTTTATAATGTTGTTTGGGTTGCAGCTCAAACAGTAGTTTCTAAATGCCAAGTTTGTTTGAATCATTGGTTTTTATTACTATTTTCCATCTCAGGACCGATGAAGAAATTGATACCGAGAACAATGTTGATGTTGGTTCGTTGAGGGATCCAGAACCAGATACTGACCGTTGCCAGAAACCCAAGTGGCTGGTGGTGGTAGGCGTGTGTACTCACTTAGGTTGTGTACCAATTGCTGATGCAGGTAGGAAAACATACTACTCTTGTTGGTAAAAAAAAAAAAACTATTTATACTGTTTCCTCACAGCTGGTTTTACAAGGTCTGAGATATGCTCGGTCTGGGAATTTTCCTTACTCTAGTCTAATCTACTTTAATACTCATTCTTTGGAACCTCAAGGGGACAGATAGTATTGTTAAGTTTTTCTTTGTTTCCTAGGTGACTTTGGGGGTTACTACTGTCCCTGTCACGGTTCCCACTACGATGGCTCTGGACGCATCAGGAAAGGTCCTGCGCCACTCAACCTGGAGGTGCCAGAGTACTCCTTCCCAGAGGATGGTGTCCTACTAGTGGGTTAAAGTATTAAAGATAAAATACTACGTGATTTTAAGGTATATATTAAAAGCTCATAAAAGGTGTAAAAATGAAAATTGTGGAACTAGAAATATGTTGTAGATCCTCTTAAGAGTTTATGATGAATTACAGAATTACAATGGTATAATGTTTCACTGTTTTTGGTCTTGTAGATAATGTACAAAATGGAAACGCCCCCCCCCAACCCCCCCTTCTTGGGTATTTATGTGTTAACTAATGACAACTTGTAAAATAAACCCAAATTATTTAAAGCACCATGTTTTACTTTACCTCAAAATAATAGGTCAATAGAAAAGCTTTTAAGCACAAAGTTTTTCATTGCTTTACAAGTTTAACAGGATACAAATTGGTTAGTGTTGGGTGAACAATATTACATTATTTACAATGCTTGCAGTACATCAGCCACAAAACACTCCCACTGGCTACTAGAAGGAGTTACACACAAAAGGGACAATCCTTCTATTTAAACATACAGATTTTACTTTTATTTTTATATTTGAACTTGTAGTCAAGTTCTCTAATCAATCTGTAACGTTAAGTGATGTTTTATTTCCTAACAGCTACATTTCTGACTCAACCACTACTGTATCTGTATGCCTAGGTCAGCATTTTGTCGTCTGAGATGCGAGGATACGCTACGTTTGCTATGGTATCAGAGAAAGGCAACATAACTAATAATTCTACTCTGCAATTGTCGTATAAGTATATCAACTTGTTAAGGCAAAATCTGTACTTTCATGCAAGTCCATTTTTACTGTCGCAGGATTGACGTCGGATCAGTCCTATTTTTTTTCACAAATCCCGACTATGAGGCAGAAATGTTACCAAATTAAGGACAGCATACTCAAGGCTTGGACTGAGCTCACTATTGATGTATTGATGTAGAAAAAGTAGGGAATACTATATAGGCTTTAAAAGCATACAGGCAGGAGTGAGGTGAGGGAGGAATTGAAACCAAGACAGATTAAGGGAACCTTGCGAGTACAATATCTATACACATTCTCTTTCCAACTTACCTTTTGGAGTTCAAATATGCACCATAGCATGTCATTATTCCCAAACACCTGTAACATGCAGGTGAAAGGACCAAACACAGGCCATCCTCTGACGCCTCTTAGAAACACGGGTCAGGTATTGATGGATATTAAATAGTACAATGTAATGCATTCACTTTGGAAATGAGTTAGTGGTTAGTTCCCAAAATGAAAGTGGGCCAAGAGTAGCGGTGAGTTGAGCAGGTGAGATATTCCTACATTATTTGATGCTATTTTTAACTCCATAACTGAGTACAAGAATACAATTTAACGGGATATTGTCAATTTCATCCAGGTTCAGTATGGCTCAAAAAAGTTCAACTAGGTTCTCCATCTATACTTCTACCTTGCCGAGTCTATGATGATATGTATAAATCTCAAATGCCATTAAATCATTGTTGAGAATGTTTCATCTCATGCTATATAATTCTCCAAAAGAAATCTTGAGAAATAATTAATACAGCATGTGATAACTTTATGATATGGACAAAGATGTACAAAGTTATTAATCTGAGCTGGAAATCAATGTACAGATATTCTTCTCACTAATTCAATACAAATGTTTCAATGGGAAAACTGCATCACATCAGGATTAAGAAGAGAATGGTTTGCAATCCCTGAAATCTTTAATTTTCTCAAGTTTCTACTTAAATTCGGAAATAGAGTTTAGTGATGAATGAAATCTGAGTTAGAATATAATACAGTATGTGCAAACAGACAAAATAATCTGGGGGAGTGTTTTTAAAAGGCAAGAGACAGATGAAATACGTAGAATGTGGTGATGTAACTTTGTAATTACTCTGTATACTCAAGTAGGACCAACAGGGATATTTGTTTTCCTCTTATTTATACTTATTTTCTGTAGTAGGAAGGGAGTTATTCTGGTCATTAGCAGACTTGACACTCAAATACATTTCTATACATTATGAGAAGCTACAGGATACATTTCTTTTCATCTGTAACTTTCATCACATGTGAATATGAACATCCAAAATTTAATATCTGGCTTCCACCTAACAGTTCGCTGGAGGAAGTCTTGGCAAAAGTGAGTGCAAGAAAACATAAACAAACTATATAAGGTTATACACATCAGAGGCAGCACAAAGGGGGTAGTTTCAACCTTCCATAATGTCCATCAATGTTGCCCTAAATTTTAACCAAAGGGGATGGTTTTAAGGCCTAATTTTTAATCCATAACACAGTGGATCCCAGGCAAGGTGTTACCCTTCAGAGCAGAACTGACAACCACCTTGAAACACTCTTATAGGGCAATGATGGGCTGTCACGGATGAAACTAAACAATAATGACAAGATTATTAACAGTGCATGATTCCGACGTAAATCACAATATATAAGAAAACCATGTAGTAGTGTGTGTATGTGTGTGTGTGTGTGTGTGAGCTGTGTGTGTGGTGTTATACGTGTGTTATAGTATGAAAATAGTGGTTGAAAGGATAGTACAGATATGTGTGTTTGGACATACAACAGAACATCTTAGAGAGGTCACCCAGAAATATATATGAAGAGATAGAAGACAGTTCATATGATCACATTAAGAAATTTAAACAGGGATATATATATATTTGTATACTGCACTGCATGTCAGCATTTGGAAGCAGTAATAATAATAATTAATAATAGGCAGTATAGCCACAATAATAAAGATTGCCTTGTATAAGAATTTTACAAAATATACATCAGCTGAAATTCTTCCGAACACTACAACCTTATAAGATTAAGGACCAATTTCTGAGTTCTATTTACAAGTGAATCTGCAATATATTATGTGTATTAGTTTAACAATAGGAGTGAAAGTGAAATGTAACGGCACTCATCCCTGTAAAGGTAAGATGGATCAATGAATTAATTTTTTATATATTATTAATCCCAAAGTGAGATGCTGATGAAAGGGTTTTATGACTTAGATTCTGATACTCTGTTGGGTGGTAAGGAATTAGGTTCTGATACTTCGTTGGGTGGTGAAGGAATCTAAAAGGGATAGTCTCACAAGATTCAAGTCAACAATTACATATAAACATTAACATCCATATCATACAATACATATATACTGCAAATATTAAATCAACATAACACAACACACGCACACATACGTAATTTCTCTCAGTCTTACATAAGTCAAATAATATATAGGAACATTACATTCATTTCATTCAGTATGTATATATTGCCGATATTATCAACATAACGTGACATTCGCTCGCTCTCGCTCTCGCTCTCTCTCTCTCTCTCTCTCTCTCTCTCTCTCTCTCTCTCTCTCTCTCTCTCTTACACTAAATTCACATTCATACCATCCTCATAAGTTCATGTCATTATATGCACTATACTCAGCCAAATACATAAATATATACAAAACATGATACCAGTGTGTGTGTGTGTGTGTGAGTATACATGTGTGTGTGTGTGTGTGTGTATGCGCATGTCTGAGTGAGTCAAAACATAAGCCGTTCAAGACACCTCCCATTATTTTCCTATCACTTACGTACGTACATATACACACTATATAAAAATTACAGCTATAGCCTTGTACTGATGGTGGACTGATGCAAGTGAAGTGATGTCTTTTCCCTCCCTCTATGTATGTCTCGAACACATTACACATTAAACATCACCATTAACAACCAATTGATGTTGCCTTAAGCCAATGGTAAGTACCGGCATAAATAGTGATGGTGGTAGTAGTAATAGTAGTGATAGTAACAAGATGAGGTTAGTTAGTAGTCAAGGGCCCACTCATTCTCTGTTAGGAAGGCATCTACTACTTCCTTCATGGCTAGGTTAGGCATCAGCTGGTCCACTGTGAGGTCAGTCCGGGTGATGGGGTCAAAGTGGCCGACACGCTGAATACAAGACAGGAAAAGATAATGAGAAAAAGTATCGCTCCTACAGGAATATCATTGCTAATTATACCAAGTGTTGTGTAGTAATCTTGAGAAATATATTCCTAAGTTTGTGACAAAGAATAGAAAAAAAATGACCAACACTGAATATAAGACAGAAAAACGTAATGAGAAAACGTATCAGTTCAATAGGAAAATGATTGTTAAATTGTCAGGTATTTCTTGTTTCTAAATCAAAAATAATTCAACTCTTCCACTTGCCTGTAGGTGTTCTTCAATATCTTTCCTGTCATAGGTAATGCCACTCGGAGTCACCACCGGTTCTCGCAGAATTTCAAAACTGATCTTGCCACACAAATAATCTGGAACTTCCCGCTTCTGAAAACAAATATTTTACCATTATTAGCACCATCTAGACCCCAGAGAGAAGGACGAGTGGTCTGAATATTTGACAGATGCAAAACAAGAAGTGAGAAAGTAGAAGGATGACTAAATGTAATAAGTCCAGGATTACACCGTCCAGAAAAAAAAGGAATAGATGAAATATTACTTATAAAACATTCTTTGATTAAAAATACAATTAATATTTTCAAAACTGGTGCCTTGTATATAATTAATCTCATCCTGGAAACACTTACTCTTCTTCTCTCATCTAGACAAGCAAACATGGTGTTGACTTCTGTGATATAGTTATCCTGTGGGGAGAGATGACAGTAATTAATATACAACTAAACAGGATAATATTGATTAGGTATATAAATAAACATTGAGTAGTGTAGTTATACATATGTCAAGTACATTAATTTCTTGGAGACTTACAGTTTCTTGTTCTATCCTCATCACTTCGTCCTGTGACCTGTCTTCGTCATTCTCATATTTCCTCCGCACTTCATCAATCTGTCTGTCTCGGTCTTCCAAAATGAGTCTGTTGAGGCAAGTCTGAAAAAAATGTTTGATGCATTCAATACAAATTCCTACCTGGTGCTTAGTGTTCTCTTGCATACATAGGTGGAGCATTAAGTATTTATATTACCAATGAATTCTATGCCCAATGCAAATGTAGATGGAGGGTGTATCTTACCAAGCCTTTATTATAAGTACGTATAAAGCCTTTCAAAATAATGATGATGATGATGATGGTAAATTCTAACCAAACTATATCACACCTGTAACTCTATTTCTTGAGAGATTCTTTTCTCCTCTGCTATATTGAACCTGCGTTTGCGTGCCACTCGGATCATGCATGCCACGTCATCCCCGTAGTTCACCTTCTGTTCCTTGGCCAGATCATGTGCTGGAGTGAAGCAAAACAAACTTATCAAACCTTCACCAGTCTTAACATCTCCTAACACATGGTGCAAATTATGTATAGCAAGGGGTTAGTTCTTGCACAGTAGCAGGTAAAAATACTTCCCTAACAGACGTGGATATTTACACGGTAGGGAGAGGAATGGTATGGAGTATATATATCTATTTTAGTGGTATATGTTAAGAGGTAGTAAAGGTATGAGGGAAGGTGAGTAATTTTACCGTGACTGAAAGTGCATTAACGTTTAATTTAACATGCCACATTAGGCGTGCTACCATTACCCCTTTCACAAAATGTTGTCAATATTGATGTATATGGCTATATTGAAACAGTAGATATATTTTCTTTACTGTCACCCTTCCATTACCCCCGAAAAACTGTTATATTATCCCCAGTTTGGGAACCACATGCTGCAAATTATGTTTAGTTTCATGTAATATCACACTGGTTGACTTAACTTGGTCAATAGATTTCTCCTGTACTGATTTGTTAGGTTAATGGATGAATCCCAACCAATATATTGTGACTCTTTAAAGAAATAATGCATGATATTAATAGCCATGGGCTGGATGGGTAAAGGTTCGTTCATCGAGTAGATCTATATAGACATGATAATTAATATCGGGTAATGTTCTAATCCCCAACTAAACAATGTAATAAGCTCTGATCTCGATTTAAACTGCTAGAAACGTTGTTAAATTTAGATTGTTGAAAGTTGAATACATGTTACAAAGAAAATATATTTAAGTGGTATTTTCAATATGTTTGCATATTTCCCTTATTGAAATGATTTAGCTACCATACATTTATGACTAATTTCCACATCCCAAACACGTCAAACAAGAGAGGCAGAGATAGAAAGTGCCAAGAACACACGGCAGAAACCCGTTCCCAAACTATGTGTTGTGTGTGTTCGGAACATAGTACATCAATTAGCCAAGCAAGGATCAATATTTATCTCAGGACCTTCGCCTGTTCACAAGCATCTATTCACTACCTCAAAGACTGTTCCTCAGAGCTATTTTTCTGATTCTCATTCTGAATAATAATGCTAATAATAATAATAATAATAATAATAATTACTTGTGAAAATTGTAGATACCTTACCTCTAGTTAAATGTTTTATACTCTCATCAAAGTTATCCATTTCCAGCAGAGCCTGACCCAAGAAGAAGTGAGCCTTGACCAGAGTTGGGTCAATCTCCAGGGCTGTGCGGCAATCCTGACACACCAGCTCCCATCTCTTGAGTTTAAGGTTGCACAGGGCACGGTTGGTGTAGTAAACAGCCACGGAAGGTTTCTTGGCCTAAGACAGAACAAAATTATTGACTTTATATCATCTTCTATGACATTGGTCACAAATGTTTAAATTTTATGGGGCAATGTTAATGTACAGAGAGGCAGAGGTAGGAAGGAAAGAAGGAAGAGAGGACACAAAAAGAGAGAGAGAGAGAGAGAGAGAGAGAGAGAGAGAGAGAGAGAGAGAGAGAGAGAGAGAGAGAGAGAGAGAGAGAGAGAGAGAGAGAGGGAGAGAGAGAGAGAGAGAGAGAGAGAGAGAGAGAGAGAGAGAGAGAGCATAAGTTAGTTATATAAAATGGTTAATTTGCATAAATCTAAACCAAACTTTCTTCTTATCACAATGGCATCTGTGTAACATTTAATTAGTGCCAATTAGTTATAACAATCATATAATTGTTCTATCTAATAATGCTTAACAAACAACATCATTAGTCTCCCTCGAGATGTAAATTATCCGAAACCAAAAGAAAACTCTAGATAACCCAATGACCGCTCAGGGCGAACCTGCACCAGGACATCAATGCCTTCCCATGCCTCAACAGTTCCGGAAGGCAGCATTACCAGCCATCCGCCAATCAACAGTACCACCTACCCTGAAGTGCCTGTAGAAGACAAGTTCTACATCCCAGGACAGCGACACTCACTTTTCAGGGATTACCTAACTCAAGACTCAAGATAAATTAAAAACCTAGTCACAGCCAGCCTAGGTCACAATGGTCCCAAACTGTTCAACTGTCTCCCAAAACAAGTGAGGAACATCACCAACTGTCCAGTGGACAAGTTCAAGAAGGAACTGGACAAATTCCTCAAAGCCCTCCCGGATGAAGCACCAGTCCCTGGGTACACCTCACTGTGCAGGGCGGCATCAAAGTCAATAGCTGACCAAGTGAACCTAAGAAGAAGGGACACGGCATTCAGCAGGAGCGGTGCATCAGCATGGCACTGAGGCAGTGACCTCAAGACTCTTCCAAGTAAAAGTAAGTAAAAATAACGTGGTGTGAAATGCCCGAAACCAACAAAACTTTATGAAACTAACCCATAAAATACTTACAATGGCATCTGTGTAACATTTTATTGCCTCGTCGTACTTTCTGACGGAGAATAACTTGTTACCTCTGTTCTTGAGTTCCAAATCTGTCATTATGGGTGACATTAAATAATTTCCTTCGAACCTCCGCTTCCTCTGCCTTGTTTGTTTACACTGCCTCAGCTGACACTAAAAAACAAAGAACAATACAAAAGCGCAAGCAGCAATTACATCATTATTATTTTTTCTGCAAGCATATATAGTCATTGAATTAGCGTGGTTGTGATTAGATATTATAAGTGAGTGATACTTGTGAAATGACTCACTAATTCACTTGAAACTAAAAATAGATCAGTTTCCGTCATATCTATAATTAGCTACATGATTAATCTTTGCCACGTTTCTGCTTATTAATATATGTTACTACATTGATACTAGAATTGCTACTAGCTACTGCTTCAAATGTACACGATAGGTAGGTAAGTAGGCTACTACTACTACTACTAGTCTACTACTACTGCTGTTGCTGCTACTACTACTTCTAAAGGAATAGATAAATAAACATATATATGTAAATACATTAATATATATGTGCATGCTTATTGATGACCCTAGGAGGAGGTTCTTGTGCATCTGGTGTGACCCTTGAATTATATGAGATGCGAGGAGGGACGAGGGAGAGGGCAGAGGGCATGAGTTTAATATGAAGGAGCAGTGGTAAACCCTATATATATGACCCTGCTGTGGATATGACCTCCGTCCTTGTACCCATTAGCGTGACTGACCTGACTCGGTATTTGGACTTTGGGTGGAGTCTCTTCTCCTGTGGTCGTCTTGGGGCTGAGTGTATATGTATGCGTGTATGGGTGTGTATGCGTGCCTTGGCTTGGCTACCCCGCTTTAAGAAGGATAACAGCCTAGTATATAGATAGATAGATAGATAGATAGTTATATATATCAAACTTTTAATGTTTATCATGATAACTACAATCGTAGGTCAACAGCTCAGAAGGGATGAGCCATGGAATGATTTTGTACAAGGTGCAGCACACAAATGAAATGACACAGCAGCAGCAGCAGCAGCAGTATGATGAGGGCAGCACCAGACTCAAGGATATAAGACTGCATTCCACACACAACACAACACACCACACCACAACTCCGTGAATGAAGAGAGTCTTGGGAAGTGTTTTCAAAGTCTTGTGCTTCGCTGTGCCTGTCTTGGACTCACTGAGGACAAGCTAGTCTGGAGCCTAAGGTTGACATGCACGACAATACATAATAGAGCAGAGTGATGCTAAAAATTTATGGACAACAGACTAAACTTTGAGAAGTGATAGAAAAGTTACATTTGGTACAACTGGTTTCACTGATTAAATTGCAAAATAACTATTTGACAGTAAGAATCAGATAATCATTTACCATTAATATAATAAATCATGATTATGGTAGTGATGATGTTAAGAGTTTCTGACAGCAAGGTAACATTTTGTTTAATACAGAGACTGGCCAAAGGTCACATAAGGTTACCTATACACTGTACTACATAATAATGTTGAGTAACATTTCATTGCAACAAATTATATATAATGGTACACATAAAAATAGCTTAACTGGTAATGTCTCAAATTGGATGGTCAAATCTCGCTTCACCAGTATTTGCATTTTATTACTTTTAAGTTGCATTTTTAATCTTATATGTGTATGCTTTTTCTCTCTCTAGAACTGTACTTTCCTTGATGGGATTTGCATCCACTATGTATTGGTGCGGCTCAGCCAGTCTATAGCGTGTCCTTGGAACCAAGAACAGGTAAGTGAAGCTAAGAGTGAAGTTCAAAACCAAAGAGTTTAACATCTAAGTTAATGACTTAAGAAAGTCTGTCCCACTCTTAAAAGATAACTAACAAAAATCACTGCACAACTGAAATGCTGAAAAAAAAATAATTCTACACATGTTATGAAAAGTAAAAACACAATTATGATTTGCATTAACTACTACTGCAAAGAGGTAACGTTTCAAAATGCAAATGTGTTACATGTTTGTTACTTTATATGAAATGTCGTTCATTGAGATGGAGAACAAGAGTCTGCTCAAGACCTTAAAGATACAAGGGCAGATCTAGGGGTGGGAGGCATGGGGAGTTAATAAGCATATTGCCCTCCTTCACAAATCAGGTTATAAGTTCAGGAATGAAAATATAGACATACTACTAGACAGGCCAATACAATCCACTTCCTATACTCATGTCTAAGGATGGACACTAACTCTGAATCTACTTTTCAGATCTATCCTTGTGTGAATGCTCTTTTGAGGTCATGGTTACCTCCTTACAGCTTCCAAACCCCTACAAACAGGTCACAGGTCACACTGTCTTCTGTATGTGTTGGCTGACTGACAGACTGACTTAATAACGCTGATTCATAATGTCTACCAGAAGGAGAGGCTGGCCAGGTTCACCAAAGGGTTGCCTTTATAATAAAAAAATAATTCATAAATAAATAAAATGAATCAATAAAAATCTATCCTATTTCCTCGCTAGTCATTGCTTTTTTAGACTTAATATCCTTCATTGCCATTGGTGCAATTTCATACCAAATCATAAAAAAAAAAATTAATCCCAGTAAGTAATGACAGCTTGGAAACAATACAATTATGTTTTGTGTCATAACAAAATTTTTTACACGACACTATTATTTCTGAGGTTTCATTTTCAATTTCAATAACATTAATACACCTTTCAAATGCCTCCCACCACCCTCACACGTAGTACTAGGATGTGTCTGCTTACTACACAAACACATCACATTATATCTGCACTGAAATAAATACAAATCTATTCTATCAATTAATTTATTTCAATGCATTTCAATTCAGAGTGCAAATATAAAATAGTGGAATGGATAGCACTATAATCAAATACAAAACTGAATCCTATTGATCAGGTCATATTAAACCCAACACACCCTCTCCCTCCTCCTCCTCCTCCCCCCACCAAGGGTCAGGTCAATAATCCGTTCTATTGCATCCAAGTCTAGTTGTCATTTTGATTAATATAACAATGCAAAGTAAGAGTGTTTTAATAAATCACAGAAACATGCACTAATACTTGCTGCTTCTTTTCACTCATGACTTAATCCAATTTCGATATTAAATATAAAGAAAATATAGAAAATAATATATAACAATTCCATACTGTACACAATCTGCTTCCTCTTTACTTATTGCATTATCAAGGAAATAAATATACCTCATGAAAAATATAAAAAAAAGAGAGAATGGGGGGCGTCATCATATGAATTGAAAATGGCAAGAACAAAACTTAAAGAAAGCAACAGTCAAAACCAGAGACTTAATTTATAAAGCAGATATAAAAACCACCTGAACTGTGGAATAAATAGTGTGTCTCCCCTTCCTTTACACCTTGTTATAAGTACTCACCTCACTCACTAACCACTCGCCTCCACTCACACTCACACCACCTCATGCTACTCATAAATATATACAGGTTGACTATCAATATTCCAGTTCCATCAGTTTTCCGGCGTGAATTTCAGAGCGCAGTTTCAATTTTCCTGGGTTGGCGCATCACTGTTTATGTTTTGATGGCGCTGTACCCAGAATTAGGTGTTTGCTCATGCCGGATTATTGATAGTCAACCTGTAATGTTATTTAAAGCAAGATGGACTGTTGCCTTGCACTGCACTTTCCAATGTACATTTACTCATACCAGTTTGAAGTGTAGTTTAAAGAGGCTCATGACCCAATGCGATGTTCACAATAACAATACTGACGTAATCAGTGTTTGCATAATACTTATATTATGATTGTTTAATGAAGATAAACAAATGCATGATGATCAGTAAAGAATTTGAGTTTTGAATGTTGAAGCAAACCACAATGAATTACTTGAAATTTAAACCTTTACATATTGAAAGGAAAGTATAATTTTTACACAAAATAAATAGAAAAAATATATATATTATATCATTATAATTATATGTAAAATATATTTAAATTATTATTATTAAACATATAATCACAATGTATATACTACAGTTCATTTAAGGCATCTAATAACTATTCTTAAAGTTTTCAAAACTGCAATAGTGTTAGTACAATAAATTCTAAAATGTTTATCAAAAATCTTCCCTAACTCTTCTTGAAAAAATAAATAAATAAAAAATAAATAAATAAATAAAAAAAAAACAATAATAAAAAAACAATAATAATAATGTCTGCAAAAGTTGACTCCTCAGTTTCAACATCCAATCAGACTGAAAGGCAGTAATAATCGCGTACAAATGGACACTTCACATACTTCCTTTGACACACATTTATCACAAACACACAAACAAATAAACATATAATTTCTATGCTTTAAAAGTAAAAAATAATATCGACTTTTAGCCAATATTCCCAATGTCTATAACATGATAATATTTAATTTAAAGAGATTTCACAATTTAATGTTTTTTTACCATTACCTTTTTGGATTTTCATCATTCATCAAATTGTAACATCAACATTAAACCCTATTTAATACATGGTGAGTAGTACAAAAAAAACAAGGTACTGTATGTAAAAAATTTCACACACGACATGATTTTAGTCTTTTTGTTGTCAATACGTAATTGCATTCCCACCTTTGGATCACTTAAAGCTGTCTTACCACCTTCCTTCCCCCCAAAGCAACACACAGCTCTTCTTCAAACAATGAGAATGTCATCACTACCTTAGCTTACAGCTCGTCTTTATCTAGTAAAGTGTATCTGTTTTTGGAGGGGGCAAGCTTCTTGAAAGTGGATTCTGGAGGCGTGGTGGGTTTCTCCCTCTTTTTAACCTCTTCAGTGGGACTTGCAATGTCATTTTCATCTCTCTGTTGGGTGATAAATACTATATTAACCTTCTATCTGGTAGGGAAAGAATGCAATGTGTGAATAGTAGAGCATGCGTAAGAGTGGGAAATTAGTTGAGTGAGTGATTTCCTGTTCGAGTAGGACTGTGTGTGTGTGTGTGTGTGTCAGGGTTGTTCAATATTGATATGGTTGGTGTGGTAAGGGAAGTTACCACAAAGCCACCCAGCCAGCCCCCATGTGTGGCTAGGGAGAGATAAAGCCTTTTCTTCCCTTGGGGGACAGACAATCATGGAGGGAACCCGGCATGAGAGTAAACCTAGATGCATTGTTTTGAATGAGTGTACAGAAGAGGATTGCCTCACCTCCACTCCCTCTGATGTGGTTTCAGGGTCGGGTCCGTAGTGGTATTCACGGTGCAGCTTCCCACTGTACAGATCCTGAAGGAATGATTTCATCTTCCCTTCCACGTAAGTTTGACTGTAATCTAAAACAAAAAAACACACATAAATTATCAACTCAAAGCCAGGAATGATTAGGGTTTTAGCTATTTTTTTTTTATTGGGAAGTAATGAATAACTAAAAAAAAAGAATCATTTCCACCTATTTAAAGAACACAAAGAATGTTTAGGTGTCATTAGTAAATTCATGTTGAACACACCTGGGAAGAGGTACATGTGTTTGAATGAGTCAATAGCAATGAGTGGCAGATCCTTCTTAGCTTTGCCGAGGTGGTGCAGAGGATGAGCAAACTGGACGCCATCAGCAGTCAAAAAGTTAATATTTTCTGAAAAAATAAACAAATAATTACTAATAATTGAAAATTATTTGGAACACATAGCATATACTTACTCAAATTCATTACAAATCCTTAAAATAATCATACTGAATTGTAAAGAGTTCAATAATTTCACTATTACAGTAGTCCCTCCATGTTGTTGTAAGAGTATGAGTGAATAGGTGATGCAAACACACTCACGTCTCTGATCAGCCAGTTCAGAATGTACCAAGGCTGTGTACTTCTTCATGCTTTCAGTGTCTTCAGGAGCATGGAACAGTATGAGGAAAGGCAATCCTTCTTCGGTTAATTCCTCAGCATTCTGAAACATGACAATACAATATAACATGGATACATAAAAGACAACAACTCCTTGCAAGTTGGATCAGTTTACAGTGCCAGCAAGTAAGTCCTTAGAGTTGTAAAGAAAGGAAATGGCTGGATGGATGGAGGTGGAGCATTAGAAAACCTTATATTATGAAGCTCACCTGGAATGTAATCTCCCGCACAAGAGGAATGCATCTCTCAGTGGCCCAGATTGACAGTTCATCATAGGATGCAAGTGATCCGGCAAAGGCTTCATCTTCCTTGGTTATAGATGCTTTGAATGCAACTATACTCTCCCCGGGCGGATGCATACTACGCACCACATCACTGCAAACATTAGTCATGCTAACAATGGAATACCTACTAACGTACAATACTAAATGTTGATAATGTGAATGAATTGAACAAATACAGAATAAATGTAATATATTTCTTAGTAATTTTGATAGAAGCTTGATTCGTAAAATAATTCTTCCATTAATGATTGGAATATAGATAGATAGATGAAAGGGAATTTCTTGATTATTAAATTCTTGATTTCTATTTACAATTAAACAGCTTTCAAGTGTTTTTTTATCAAAGATTTACATGCACCAAACATTCTTCATATTGTGTTCCTAATGCTCACCCAAAGCCAGCTAGGAACTGACAGTCATCCTTGAGGTTAACAGCAATTTTTCGGAACAATTCAAACTCGGGTGAGTCTTGCTTCTCAAAGTATCCTATGACAGTCCTCTTGGTTTCCTGTAAAGAACATGATATATACAAGTGCTGAACAGGGGCATCGGAACTGGAAAATAATGCTAATACTATACACAAATAACATTATCCTAATACTGCAGTAAGTAACAAAGCATTTAACTCTGATGTAAATATAGTTCTACGACATGATACAAACTAATACATTTCCATCCTATTCACAATTCATCCTTCCATTGGTGATCATTTTGTTTATTAATGACCAGCTGCTCATCTTACCTCTAACTCTTTAATTTCATCCAAGTTTTGCAGTATTTTGATAGGGTCCCGAAGCTGTTCCTTAACATAGGCTGCAAAAGCATCAGATGACCTCTGTCCTCTGTACTCCCTCTTGGTGGCCTGCCCATTCCTCAACAGTTTTAAGGTTGGGTACTTGGTAATGTGGAAGCGAGAGGCAATGCTTGCTGGAAGAGACAAATAACAAGTCTTGAAAAGCAATCTCAACAACTAATCGCTATAAAAAAATTTAAACCTACGCCAAATAACGGGCAAAAGGCAGTCCATCTTAGCCTCCATAAAGCCTATTGGTGCCAACGGTTTGTGAAGTAGAAAAAATATATACCATCTGAAAGATAAGCCATAAGAGATTCCACCACTTTAAAATCTACTTTCCCAAGAAGAAGGTTGGTTTACTAACACTCAGAATCGCAGTCCACCTTCCCGACCACCACTCGGCCGTCATCCGGGAACGCTTCCCTAACTTTGTCAGCCGTCTCATCCCAGGTTGGTGCCAGAATGTTGCTGAATCTACACCAGTCAGCGTAGAAGTTGATGAATACAAGTTCATTATTTCCTGTGAAGGTTGGAGGAAGAAGGAAACTCAGTAAGTCTGTTAACTGTTATAAATGCAATAACTACACTAAAAGATTAAAGGCAGAACATTTTGAAACAGATGTTCTTATTTGCCTTTGCTCCATCACAGTGACTGAAAAGTTTATATGAAAAATCTCCAAACATACCCAAGTTGCATAAGGTATTAAAATATGTTCATTCCTCTTACCTATAATACTGTCAAAATTGTCCTTGTTGAGTTGTAAGGCTCCTCCATGGGAGTGTGTGAACTGCAACAACAACTGAAAAGAGAACAAGTACACTTAGGCCTTCCTCAATACAGCCTATTCAATATATAAACATAAAACATTCTATATCAGGAGGGACAAGGGGCCTAAGCCTTATTTACAAAGGAGTACAAAGGAAGAACAGACAGCAACAGTCCTACTGGACCTAACGAGGCTGTCCGTGTAGCTACACTACTACTATAATATCTACTTGATAGAGACAAAAGGACAGCAAAGTGGAAGGCTCCTTTATCGAGTACAACAAGTGAAGGAGGAGGAGAAAGAGCTTTATTCATCACTTATACCAGATAATATTGTAGTCAACATCAACTAAATTCTACTTTGACCATAGCGATCATTAGGTTTAACTTGAGTATCCTGTCAGGACTTATTATAATGATATTTGTGTGACAGTTATGGGTCTCAATACTCCATGCTTGTGAAAAGACTAAATGTATAATGTGTACACAAACCTATAGTATACGTACAAGGATAAAATTACGGAATCGCCTCACCACCTCCCGACAGCCAGTCACTCATCTTTACGAACCCCTTTTATTGTACGGACAGGGTTCCGTCCGCATTAGTCCGTTGAATTGAGGGTCAACTGTACTTTTTCTTATTAATTAACCAAACAGAACATCTTGTGACCTGAACTTACCTAACCTACAACACTCGACAGTACATTCTCTCGTAGTTTGGAGTAAATATTCCTTTAATTCCGTTTCCTATTTTTTATGTTTTATTCATCATATTAATAGTTTTTTTTTATTTCATTAGAGTGTATTAAGGCATCCTGTTGTGTAAATTAATAATGACCCTAATATGAACATGATAATCTTAATCCTCTATAGTGGGAAATGCACCCGTCCTACTCCCCGCCATGTTGTTGTTGTTGATTAATTCACTAACCAATGGCACTTTATTTAATTTTTTTTTTCTCATCAAAATTAACCTAACCTAACTAAACCTAATCTTAAAATACCTGGTACCTGTTTTATTTAGAGGCATAGGTAAGAATATTTGTTTTCATTTGCAAAAATAGATAATATATATATATATATATATATATATATATATAAAAAGATAAAATAGGCCACAGATACACTGGGTATGGTAAGACTGGCCGCTAAATAAACAATAATATAAATAATACATTAGGAAGGAATGGGTTAGTCTGGGCATGAAGGGTTAAAAAGATAAGAATATAAAGTAAAATATAAATAAATAAATAAATAAATATATGAATCTCATCGAAATCATACTAACTTTGGCGGAAGAGGAAAAATAAGTTAGTCTGATGAGAAACCAAGTGACAAGAATTAAACAGTTCAGGCAAATACTCGAACCCATAACACTTGATACCTTTCATATAGTAATAAATTCACCTTAGTTAATGGTATGAGTGAATATCCAGCATTTTACGGTATCAATTCCACATGGGCGGAAATTTTTTTTTGTACCGAGGAGAAGTTTAGGGACAGAAACCAGACAGCGATGACTAACACTACATTATCTTCACTTTAACACCAGTTGTACTTAAAACCATCATCTTCACATTCATATAAGCGATACGTACATTAAATTTCCTTACAGCCACGAGGCCAAAAATGTTAAGATCCTTCAGGAAAACACACACACACACGCCCTGACCTGTCATTCCTTTCCCCTAAGTTTATATCACTATTTCAACCTACCAATGGACTCAGGAAACATTCACTTACCGTTAGAAGGGAGAAAAGTAATTGGAATTGATGTGAATTTAGCATGGTGAGGGGAAGAGGAGGTGAAGAGGCCGGGACAACAGCTGTTCTCGGCACAACACGTCGCCGTCACAGCTGCCAAACGCTACCACTGTCTGGATTTGGGTCTCTGGTCTCACTTTCAGGTTAATTTACCACTAATAAACAATAATATATAAGAAATAATTGTGTTGCTTTAAGGGTTTATTTTCTATTTTTTGTTCTTTTGGTGTGAGTTTTGTGTTTGGTGTTTTGCCGAGGTTGTCGTTGTGGTTATCTAATGTTTCCGTGCAATGGTCTGCGGCTCGTCGGGGATTCTGTACAGGTTATAGGCAGCTGCAACAGTAAGAATGAATTATTATAATGTAATATCTGAATTACACATGAACAGATAATGCATATTGGAAGACCAGAGCACAAGTTTCATAGGTTACGAAATCATGGTTGAATATATTTATCTTATCAAGAAAAAATTGTAACTGATAAGGCTTCCGGTAGATAACTATGGTGAAAGGAAATGGCAATGTCCATTAAGCGAAGTAGTTAAGGTAACGATTTACATGCATATATCTCTCTATACACATACATGAAGTAAATTTATCACCTCCCTTCTGTGAAACGACATTCCTTTCATCGTAACAACTTTCAAACACTCACCATGTATCCTGTTAACATTCCTTGTGTTATTTTAGCAAGGTGTGTGTGTGTGTGTGTGTGTGTGTGTGTGTGTGTGTGTGTGTGTAGATAAACGGAACAGGTGTAAAACAAAATATGCACAGGTGTGTCGGGAGAGTTACAGTGCCTGTCTTGAGGATCACGCGCTGGATTCGTGATTACCAGCATTACCCTCTCGGAGAAGAATTTAGAGATCATATAGTCCAATCTATAGATAAGACTGTGACCTTCCTTACATTACACATCCTATTCTCTTGCTTATGGACAGTAACTGAGGTGCGAGGCCGGGACGTTACTAATGGGCTACCAAGCAGTGTGTGTGTGTTACGTGTGTGGGTGTGAAACAGATGCGAGTCACAAGTGTCCTGAGGTCGAATACTCCCTCGTCAGCTCTTCTTCCGCATTTCACTTTCTCCTGAAATGATACTCACAACAATTTACTCTTCAACTCACACGAACCAAGTATAGGCATTATATACCTTCTCCCTTTACAGCACACGTCAAACATATTCGTATTCTCCCTCTATTCAGAAAATTACAATCTGTGTATTTGATTAATTTTCAGAAAAGCACGAGTCATTTGAAAGGTGATGGCAGCAACAGATGCAAATTGTGAAGCTTAACAACTTTGTTCCTATAAATGTTTCTCGTAATATTTAGTTACATCACGTTAGTTATCTTATCAACTTTCTTTGACATAATAAAGAGATAGTTCCAAGAAGTGTGGTCAGATAAGTTCCTGAGGTGTTTTGATACTTGACATAAAAAGAGGATGGAAAAAACAGATTAGGGTAGTGTGTTGCTGAGATAAAAGGATAAAGAAGTGAAGATTCAGTCTAGTCGTGGTGATGAGTCAACATTTATGATATGAATGAAAACACGTGTGACATGAATGATTCAACACATATAAGACTTAATGTAAGAGATGCATGACTAATCAGTGAAGCGAAATGACTCCAAAGTTGTGACGTTAACACTTAACAAGCGATCCAATAACTCCACACTTGTGTCGGAAAACTTAAACATGTGTGAAATTAATCTGTCAACAATTCCATTACCCTCATCAGAACCGCGGGAAAAAAATTTAACACACTAAAATAATCCATAAAAACTAACAAAACACACGTACTGGATAGATAAGCTTCTTCAACTACATTATGTTAACAGCTATTTAACCCATAACAACGTAAATAACTAGACAGGCTCCGTACATCAGATAATCACTTCTACTTCATCAGAGGCACGAACGTGACGCAATAGCTGCCCGCGCATATTTCCACTTAGAGACAGTGACGTGTGCCTGACTGCCTTCCTCTCGTGATCCTAGGACTAGACGGCCTTGCGGGCACTCCTCTGACGCCGCGCTGAGAAGAACAGCAGCGCGCACACACACACACACACACTGCTTGCCCGCTGAAACACTCCATTGTCTCCTAGTGTAATGTAACTTATATTCATGAAAAAAGTAATTGCTAGACATGAGACAGATAGCAAGGGGGCCATGGGAAGGTAGAGAGTGAAGTGAAGTGAAGGGAATAGAAAGGTAGGAGTGGGCAGGAAAAACACCTGCTGCTACGGTTGCAAAACACTCCCGGAAATGGGTAGGGGAAGGGTTAGTGAGGGAAGGTAAGAGCATATCGATACCCTGTCCTGTATCATGTGTGATGTAAATGTACGCTAACTTCTTTATAACAATTGTAGGTAGTAATATCGTTTATAGGGGAGAGAGAGAGAGAGAGAGAGAGAGAGAGAGAGAGAGAGAGAGAGAGAGAGAGAGAGAGAGAGAGAGAGAGAGAGAGATGGACTATATTTATCGTGAAAAGAAATACAAATACACGATCAGGGACAGATACAGACAGAGGGGAAGACAGAGACACACGTAGACTGAGGCAGGCAGACAGATAGAGATGGATATACCTTACCTATATTTAGCATGAGAAAGAATGAAAACACGATAAGTGCACATATAAACACACACACACACACACACACACACACACACACACACACACACACACACCAAAGAGCCGTTTATATTGAAGTGGGGATGTGCTTGGTGAGTCAATATGGGTGATTTTAGGCCAATGACCTCACCAGAGAGAGAGAGAGAGAGAGAGAGAGAGAGAGAGAGAGAGAGAGAGAGAGAGAGAGAGAGAGAGAGAGAGAGGAGAAAAAAATGAAAGGAAAAGAAATGAGAAACGAATAGGCACTGACTCCGCTAATCTGATGAAAATAAAAGAAAACCACACTCTGCTCCGTGATTCGAAGACAAACGATCACAAAAGTTTGCTTAATCTAATGCATAATTTTTATATAATTAACCATAAATGATGAAATGTGTGGCGAAGGGTAAATGTCCTCACCCCATCATATTAATAGACAGGAAAAGAAAGAGTTGGGAGATGGTTTGAACAAGTCCGTCACTGATAACATATTTTTCTCTCAACATGAATTTTTGTTATCGTGACTTTTAACATTAATCTCCCGTTTTAGAATTAAGATTTTTGTATCTATGTAAACTATTTCAAGCACGTGGAGTTGATAAAGTTTTATGAATCTCCATTGATCAGTGTCATAAACCTAGATATAATAGAAATATTTCCTCTATATATAGCAATAAATAAGAATAGAGATCGGGCAAAGGTTTACATTCAAGATAGAGAACAACTGAATCATGTATTGAGAACAGATAATGATTCAGTTGTTCAATAGTTCAATAAGTCTCATCCCGACAGATCTTTGGGGCCCGTGATGGGTGTGTGTAGGAAGAGTTGAACCTACCTTTCTCTCTCTCTCTCTCTCTCTCTCTCTCTCTCTCTCTCTCTCTCTCTCTCTCTCTCTCTCTCTCTCTCTCTTTCTGCCAGAAATGGAGAATATAATGCTAATTAGAGCATCGCGTTTTAAAATTGTTTGCAAAATCTATATAAAGAAGAGTAAAACAAATGTATCAGAATTTTCCTTTCGATTTGTTCATCTCTTCAAAAAGTCAGTCTTTTTTCTTTCATTCCGGGTTCTGTATCAGCGGGAGAAAAAAAAAGAAGCTTTAGAATGATACTATATATGTAACATATATAGTATCATTCTCAAGCTTTATTTTTCTCTTTCTTTTTATCTACAATTTGTATAATATTAATTTCTAATTCAATAATAGTAATAATCATAATAGTAGTCTTCTTCTGTGACCGCTAGCAGCCAGACAGAACCTCTCCGGTGATCATATTTCTTCGTTTTAAACCTATTCTGTTCCTCTCCATGTCATTTTGAGGGATGGAGGAGCAGTAACACATTATTCGTCACCATTAATAATGGAAGGATTACCTATTAAGCGTAAATAACCTTAATAAATAACATGAACAGGTTTCAACAGGTACCCTAAGATGGCGGTCGTGGCTTGACTACGGGGTCACGTATACACAAAACCAAAATTGAGATTTTTATTATAAACAGAAAAGCAATTATATATACTTTGAAAAATCGTCTGAAACACCTAACCGTTACCTACATAAACATTTGTTATATTTGATTCGTATTTATTGCATGAATTTTTTTTATTTCTAAGGTCAATCATGAAATCGAATAATAGAATAAAGTAATAATAATGAAATTAAACCAATATAAACCATAGAATAGCATATATAAAAAAATATTCAAACCAAAA
>JAPQNM010000006.1:15653721-15696221 GCA_029783475.1 Metacarcinus magister
TGTGTGTGTGTGTGTGTGTGTGTGTGTGTGTGTGTGTGTGTGTGTGTGTGTGTGTGTGTGTGTGTGTATATATATATATATATATATATATATATATATATATATATATATATATATATAAAGAGAGAGATAGAAAAAAAAGAGAGAAAAATTCCTTGGTAATCATTTGACCTGCCATGGAGCAAGAACATACAAAAATATTCTAATTCTTTCAACTTAAAAAGATATTCAACTCTTTTCAAATACTTCCTCGTTTATGCGGGTACAGAAAAAAGGCATGATATGTGTGTGTATATATATATATATATATATATATATATATATATATATATATATATATATATATTATATATATATATATATATATATATATATATATATATTATATATATATATATATATATATATATATATATATATATATATGATGAGAGAGAGAGAGAGAGAGAGAGAGAGAGAGAGAGAGAGAGAGAGAGAGAGAGAGAGAGAGAGAGAGAGAGAGAGAGAGAGAGAGAGAGAGAGAGAGAGAGAGTGCTTGCACGAATGTATCATATTATCTAACATTTGAGTTGGTTCGTTTGTGTGTTTCTTTGCGAGGAAGGACACGAGCAGGTGGATGCGGTAGAGGAAGTGAGTATTGAGGGTCACCCTACGGTCACCCTGCTAGTGACCACGTGTTTTCCTGGTGTGTAGAGTGTGGTGTGTGGGCCGGTGCGCGTAGTGGCCTCAGTGCCGGGGTGGTTAGGTGGGAGCATCGTCCTTGTGTGTGGTGTGGCCGAGGGCATTACCCTCACTGGCCCTCACCTGGTCCTCACCCTCACCACTATGTAAATAGCGAGCCCTCATGCTACCCGCCTCACACCACCCCCCGCCGCCACAGCCTCCACCACGACACCACGACACGCCCTCGCCCTCGCGTCCACTCCCTGCACACCAACGCCAACCTGCTCTCAGGCCTGCACCGCACCTGCTCCAGGCAACTCCTAACACTTGGACAAACACTCCAACTAACTCCCGAACCTGTTCACACCTCACCACCTGTGTCTTCAGTTTACACTTAGGTGTTAGTCGAGGCTTCTAACGACCACCACACCTGTCACCTGTCACCTGCCTGTCCCCGCCGCGGCACAAGTGTCAACACCCCCCAATCCCATCCCGCAGGTGAGTCTGCACTTGGTGTTTCAGCCTAAAACACCCACATCCAACACAAATATCGTGTTCCAACGTGATTGGCTTCCGTTTTCTCCGTGTGTGCTCCAGTGAACACGCCATCACTAGCTGGGTGTTGCGCCTCGCTGCGTTCATCAACTAAAGGAACACTGGAAAGTCTATTGTTAGGAACGCTGTGAGTTCGAAAGCACTCGGAGTGCCTGTTCACTGGCGAGGACGTGTGTCTCTGATGTGAGTGTACTGTTGCTATTCAGGAACAAACCATTACTGACAAATATCACGAGTCCACGAGAGTTCAAAGACCTTACTCAGCTTTCCTCAAACAGCTGTCTGTCAAGTGGTCGTGCACTCCAATCCTTCCTGTTCTATAATGTTTGTTGTGGCTTCGTTGTCCACGCTCTACCAGCTTAACTTAAATCTTTGGACAAAAAAATCCAATACTCCTAAGATACCAGGTCTAGCGGAAGCAGGAATAGGTGGAGAGGATACGAGGTTGAGAAGGCTAGAGGGGCTGGGACTAGGGAACGCAGGAGGTAAGAGGAAAAATGTTTACAAGTGCGCCATCCAAGGTTCCTTTGAGACAGGAATCACGTCCTTGCTGTCTCATGATATACGCGGTGTTGCAAAGAAAGAGAATGATATGAATAAGATGTGATTCCTTTATACTTTGTTGTTATAAGAATTTTGAGAGAGAGAAAAAAAAAGAGAGAAAGAGAGAGAGAAACGGGACCTGTATTAGGGCTAGTAATACCTTATTGCGTTATATGGCAAAATATACAGTGGAATGAGACAGTCAGAGAGAGAGAGAGAGAGAGAGAGAGAGAGAGAGAGAGAGAGAGAGAGAGAGAGAGAGAGAGAGAGAAATCTTACACTAATATTCACTGTTAGTTTCATGCACGACAAAACATTCAGCGTTCCAAAGGGTGGGTTTTAGGGGGAAACTACCTCAATTCTTACTACCATACCGTGACGTGACTCTACTGATTTACAATGTTACTTTCTTCGTTATTTTACCGTTACAGTTCCTATGTATAACGCTATGATGCACTCTCACTCTCTCTTTCTCTCTCTCTTTTTTTTTTTTCTCTCGCTCTTTATCTCTCTCTCGTTTCTCGTTTCTCTTTCTCATACGCTGTCGGTTGTTTACAAAGCCGCCGCTAGAGGGATTTATTCGGCTCTGTGCAAGGTGTTATAGTTTATTTTCAGCCTTATTCCCTCTCTCCTTTTGCTCTACTTTCCTTTCCTGCCATGCCAACCCACATCAAAACAAAGAAAAAGTACGCAGAAAACAGTAACCAAATGCAAAAGAAAGAAAGAAAGAAAATAGCGTTCAAAAAACAGATCAGAATTAACGGAAGAATAAAATAAGGATATGATGATTAAAGATTACGATAAAAAAATAAAAAACGGGAGACTATAGTATTTTTTCTTAGTAATAATGATAAGAAAATAAAAAGAGAAAATAGCCTTCACCAAACAAATAGGAAGAATATAATCAAATAAATAACGCTTAAGATTACGATAAAATAATAAATAAGGGGGAGACTAATATATATTTTTCTCTTCGTAATGACTGGTAGCTTAACCGAGGTCAGACGAGGAGTGATGAGGCACTTAACGCCACCCTCCCTGGCCTCTTTGTATTCAATGAAGGGAGTATAATGAAGGGAGGGTGGGAGGGAGGGAGGGGAGGGGAAGGGGAGGGGTGATGTAGGCAGTGTGGGTGGACAGAGAGAGAGAGAGAGAGAGAGAGAGAGAGAGAGAGAGAGAGAGAGAGAGAGAGAGAGAGAGAGAGAGAGAGAGAGAGAGAGGTGAGAAGTGGATCATTTCGTCTCTAATCTCTCTCTCTCTTTATCTATCTATGTCTCTCACTCTCTCTCTCTCTCTCTCTCTCTCTCTCTCTCTCTCTCTCTCTCTCTCTCTCTCTCTCTCTCTCTCTCTCTCCAACACACACCCACACACACACACACACACACACACACACCCACACACAAGAATGCAAACAATGTCATTACCTACACCTCTAATACCCCTAGACAATTAACCTCACCATCCAACACTAGTACTGTACATTCTCCTCCTCCTCCTCCTCCTCCTCCTCCTCCTCTTCCTCCTCCTCCTCCTTCTAGTTTACGCAGTACTCGCCCGTTAGACCTTACCGCTTCTACGCATCTCTCTCTTTCTCTCTCACTGTTTCGCGAAAGTCATCATCATCATCATCATCATCATTTTGCTATTACTATATGAAGAGAGAGAGAGAGAGAGAGAGAGAGAGAGAGAGAGAGAGAGAGAGAGAGAGAGAGAGAGAGAGAGAGAGAGAGAGAGAGAGAGAGAGCACTGCAACTCAATCTGAATATCCGGAGTTCGAGGATATGCGCTTGAGGTCAAATCGAGCATATAGGTCAGCGAGGCATCATTGTCATCCTGTCCCTCCCTTCCCCCCCTCCCCCCTCTGACCACCACCATCACCACCCTCACCCACCCTCACCACCTGCCCCGCCCCACCAATCACCCCGCCCAGCCTCACTTCCTTACCTTTCTCCCTCCCTGATGCCTCCTCCATCTAGTATAGCCCTTTCCTCTTCTCTCTCTCTCTCTCTCTCTCTCTCTCTCTCTCTCTCTCTCTCTCTCTCTCTCTCTCTCTCTCTCTCTCGTTCTTCCTTCCCTATCATTTCTCCTTCTACCCTAAGAGGGAAGCAAGTAGCAAATCATAACATAACATAACATAACAAATCAATGAGTAGGAGTAAGCTGAGAGACCTTCCTTCTTTCCTTCCCTCCTTTACCCCGGGGCATGATGTGGGAGGAGGAGGAAGTGGTGGTGGTGGTGGTGGTGGTGGTGGTGGTGGTGGTGATGCCATTCTCAAGGGTACGAAATGGTCTAAGTTAGGTCTTGATGAGCATAACAGATGAACCTTGCGCCACAGAGGGAGAGAGAGAGAAAGAGAGAGAAAAAGAGAAAGAGAGAGACATGCATACAGACAGACAGATAGACAGATAGAGAGAGTGAGAGAGAGAGACATACAGACAGATAGACAGACAGATACAGAGAGAGAGAGAGTGCGGGAAACAGAAAATTTTGATGAAACTCTACGGTAAATTCAATATAATTTTCACATATATCTTGCGTTCATTTTTTTTCCATGTATTCATTGTATATAGTTTTATCTTATCATGACCTGCACTGTTTCCTTGACCTTCTGTGTGCATCATAGTTAATATCATGAGATTAATTAATTTTTATATCACTTTGCTTCTTCATATTATTTAGAATTTGAGTTTAAGCGACCAATTTTTTTTTCTTTTTTTTTCAGGGTACACGATTTTTATTTTCTACTTTGTTTTGTTATTTTCTAAGAGCAAAGACAAATTCAATGATAGCAATTGATTGAGTTTTCTTGTGGGTTTATATATATATATATATATATATAGGAAAGGTACATACACTCCGTCACT
The DNA here is from genome assembly GCA_029783475.1 of Metacarcinus magister. Classification (NCBI taxonomy): domain Eukaryota; kingdom Metazoa; phylum Arthropoda; class Malacostraca; order Decapoda; family Cancridae; genus Metacarcinus; species Metacarcinus magister. Next base: position 15,658,348 of record JAPQNM010000006.1, read on the forward strand.
CTGCTTATACTGAACATCAAATCTCTTATATAAACCTAACTTATCAAACTTACAACACCGCTCTTCCTTAATGAAATAAATACAACATCATTTTACTGCTACAAACTTGAGAGAGAGAGAGCGAAAAAAAAAGAAAAAAGAAAAGAGAGTGTTATAGAAATTGTCATCATTTTCTTATTATATCTTCCATCCTCATCGTTTTTCCCTTCTTTAATATTACCGTGGGAGCAACAAGGACGTATAACACTTGCGTCTTCACTGATAACAAGATAACAAGGCGTGGGAGTTTAACTAATCCTTCCACTCTCCTCATAGTGTACTTTTCTGCTCATAGATGTCGCTGGGGTGGGATTTTTTTTTTCTGGCCGCTTTGATCATAAGAAAATGGTTGTAGTATGGTTGGATAATGCGTTGTGGTATATCAAAGTATCCAGTTATCACCAGGAAGGAAGTTATTAAGTTATTGCTTCTGTAAGCTTTCCTATGACATTTGATTTAAGACTGCTACTACTACTGTTTACGGGTTAATATTAAAATTGAGTCCAGATTCGTGTTTCTCATGTACTAAAACCTCTATGGACCAATTTTTGTGAGATTTGAACTTTTGAAAATTTTTAGGCATTTTTGTGGGTACAACCCTTGTCATTATTTCTTGAAATCACGTTTTATTGAATAACTCGAAAAATATGAGGTTTACGTAAATAATGTGTAGAGTACTTAATAAAGAGCAAAACACGGCCGTTCTTTTGACGTATAGTATAATGACAATGGAATGTAAATAATCGAAAAAATGTCATATTAATGTTTTTTAAAAAACATTACTTTCTTCCTGATTGTCTCCAAAGCTATTGAAGATATTGCAAAGATTATTGTACCATCTTATAGAACTTGTCAAATTCTACAAATGTGCCTTTATAAATATTTGCTCTAGGACTGATAGGTTGTAGTCAAATGGCGTTAAATGATTTTGTTGTAAATTTTGGTCGACATTTTCCGGGCCAAAAAATTTCCGTCACAGAAACGTGAAAAATCATATGAACTAAAGTTGTACATCTTTAATAAGCAATAACAAGCTATATTGAGCCAGTCGTTTATAGAATATGGTAACCCAACTTTCATTTAAGAGAGGAGTATCTACACGTATCAACACACCTCCAACCTTAATATGTTATCCCTTTTCTGATCACTCTTTCATCTTTAGGGAACCAACAATTAAGTGGTTTGTTTAATACATCGTTTTTTATTGCCTTTGATCGGTTCTCCAATAGCATAAGAAAGAAAAAAAAAGTGATATTATTTGTAATAATGTTTTCACTGCTTTCCATCGGTAGTATATACTTTTCTTGACTTAAATATTATCAATAGTATAAGTTTTTGGATTTACAGTTTAAATTGAATGATATTTATATACATATTTGCATTTCCTCTCTCCTTCCTTCCTTCCTTCCACCACCACCACCACCACCACTAACCACCACCACCACCACCACCACCACCTTTCTCTTATCTTCGCGTGGGGCAAAACTCAGCAGTACTCTCCAACAGAGGTACATAGATAAGGGCAGGTTATTAATATTAATTTTTTCCCCTGGTGAATGGTGTAATACCCGTATCGCGCACCCAGCTTCCCTACATCCATAAAAAATAAGACAGGAGATGTATGTATTGATTGGTTAGTAATTATTCGGTAGCAGGTTATTAATGCAATCATGGAGACAATTAGGAGAAAGAAATCATAGCTAACACATACTGAGAAAGAGAGAGAGAGAGAGAAATAAAAGAGTATTAATAAGCCTAACCAAAACTAACCCAAGCAAAGGTGAGTTAAATTGTGTGTCTTCCAAAATTTCAAACACTGTCCAAGCCTTGCTAAGCTATTAACATTTCTCTATAATGCAACCAATAACATCGAATTAACATTTACCTGGAGAGAGTGTGTGTGTAAGATATCAATAAAACCACAATCCATTTTCTATTGCCAGTGATTACATACATACTTTCATCAATGTATGTTGAGTTTCTTCTTGCAATGGATAAATTCTTTTAAACCATTAATACATTTTTATTCATCATTATTTTGAGCATGTGATTGTTTCTCTGTGGTAATGAGAGGCGTAGTTATGCGTAACCTCACCTATCGTAACATAACCTAACTCAACCTAACTTAACCTAACCTAACATAACCTAACCTAAGATAACCTAGGTGAAGTTAGCCTAAGTATACAATGGCTGGCATCAGAATATTTGACTTAATTGAAGCTATATCGTTAATGTATTGAGTTTCCCTGTGTGTGTGTGTGTGTGTGTGTGTGTGTGTGTGTGTGTGTGTGTGTGTGTGTGTGTGTGTGTGTGTGTGTGTGTGTGTGTGTTGGGGGGGGGGGTGTTGAAGCACATGCAGTCTGCGATCTGCTCTGGTGTAAGTTTCGTAAATCGTGTGGATTATCGAAGGATTGCAGGTTTTTTAGTCCAGCCTGTGGCCAGCTCGATATCAGCGCGTGGCATACGTAACATAACACACACACACACACACACACACACACACACACACACACACACACACACACACACATACACACACACACACACACACACACACACACACACAGCCGGGGGACGATTGAAATATATGTGCGAGGCGATTTTTTTTCTCTCTCTCACAAACACACACACATAAATAAAATAGATAAATAAAATATAAATGTGACCGGTCAGATATGCGGCAAAGCATCAAGGGTTTCACGTTTTCTAATGAACTAATCAAGACTCATTAAGGTAGAGAGGCTAAGGGAGCAGGGAGCAGGTGTGTGAGGGGAGGGAGAGGGGAGGTAGGTGAGGCAAGGTGACCATTTAATGATGACAATACTGTGGGCGATGCTAATGTTACGGTTTATTGTGTGTGTGTGTGTGTGTCTCTCTCTCTCTCTCTCTCTCTCTCTCTCTCTCTCTCTCTCTCTCTCTCTCTCTCTCTCTCTCTCTCTCTCTCTCTCTCTCTCTCTCCTGTTTCTTATTCCTTGAGTGTGTGTGTGTGTGTGTGTGTGTGTGTGTGTGTGTGTGTGTGTAATTATAATAATGCTGCTATTACTACTACTACTAATAATAATAATAATAATAATAATAACAATAACAATAATAACAACAATAATAATAATAAAAATAGTATTCTTATCTGTATGTTCATTCTTCTTTAACATATCTTTAGTGAGTAATAATTTTTTTCACAGAATATTATTATTTATAGCATCCAGCATCCACTCAGCAGTATTTACTAACAAACTTTACCTGGTTGTTACTATTGCGCAATGTCAGGACGTATACTGAACGAATCTATCAATTTGGGTTTGAGTTCAGATCGAGAGACGGCAGTGCAAGAGAGAGAGAGAGAGAGAGAGAGAGAGAGTTCGTGGAAAAATAAATTACCAGGAGAAAAGGATACAGGTAGCCTTATGTCCACAGGTAAGAGGTTGTCGATATTCACCTCAAGCTCGAAGGTAAACAAAAAGTGGAGACGAGTATCAGGTAGAATGTGTGTAGTTTAAGGAAAGTATCATCATCATCTTAACCTTCTCGTTATATTTACACCTTGTCGAGGCCTTGTCAAGACACGATGCTCAGGTGATTTTTAAGATAATCAAAGAAAAAGTGATGGTAGTTGAAGCTGAAAAAAAGTAGCATCAACATTATTATTATCATCATTATTGTTGTTATAGCTTATACGGTAAAGACAGAATCGCACCAAACGAACTTAAAATCCATTGGGAGAGTAAACGACTTTCTTCCTTCTCATCCTGTACTATCAGCTGAATTAACTTATTAACTTTTCTCTAAGTGATCGACTCTTAAACATTATTAGTTCTCCGCGTCGCAGTTTGTCCGTCCTTGCAATGTCGACAGATCACGGTAACAACATTCATACATGCAGAGACCCTCGGTGCTACACGGGCATATGAGCAGCCCGTATTCCGCACTCAGGTAATCTTGACACAAATATTCGCACGAGTCGACCCAAAAAAAATGAACCCGCCGCCGCCGCCGTCTCTGTCAGCTTATCATACGACCCTGAGCTTATAGTTAATGGTAATCAAGTATAAGTTTAGAGTTTGTTGGTATTTTATGTACAAGTGTGCATTAATAGCGAGTATTACGTCTGTATGCGTCTGTCCATCACCTCATCTTCTTCTTTTTCTGATCTTGTTTACCTTGAAAGTTGATGTCATTGGAAAAAGATAGACGAAACCAGATTGTTACCAGAACGAAGAATATACTGTACTCTGCTCCTTTGATTGGCTTTGTCCAGTGATCGAATAAGCTAAATATAGGGAAGGGAACGGGAAATAAGGAGGAAGAGGAGGAGGAGGAGGAGGAAGAGGACAGACTCGAGAACGATGCTGATTACTATACTAAAGGAATAATAACAATTACCTTCGTCTATCATGATGGGGAAAAAAAAAAATTCTTTGCCAAACACTTGTATTGAGCTACACTGAAAAGGATGATAAGAACACGATCACGAGGTACTACACAGAGGAGAGGAAGGACACGGGGAGGCGCATGTGCGTAAGGTCGACTGGTCTCATCTATAAAGGAGGGAGCCGGGAGCGCTGGCCCTCACAGCTATCCACACCGGCAGGGGAAAGAGGAACGACCGTCACAGTGCATAGACAATGTTCTCTGTTCTAGACTCAAGATCAGGTAAGATACAGACGGCTACGGATACGGCAGTCTAATGAGCTTTAACCAAGTATGTGTACAAGCGTATACTATCCTCAGATTAATTTTATAGACTGCTTCCTTGCCTCATTCGATCTCCAGCGATGATCAGTCCAGTCGAAGGTATTTTTTAGCGAACAATTACCGGGGGAAAGAGGAGGGAGGAGGAGTTTATCCAACCCCTCGATCTGCTGTAATCGGACATGTGTCTAGCGTCTGTACTCATTAAGGTTTATCACTGTGTAGTTATAAGTGGTGGTACTTGTAGTTATATTTACTCAAAGGCTGACATACAATGAGCTTGAAATAGAGATGGAATTATGCCTGTTTATCGCTGCTTCGTAAAGAAAAGAAAGAACGAAAGATCACAGCATCAGTTTGAGCGCTGCACTCATTCACTCTTATCATATCGGTTGAATGCGTTCTACAAGTGGTTTTAAGAAGTGATTACGTATCGTACTCTTACATTGTGCAAAACTACTGAATGAATTAACTTATATACTCGTGTGACTGCTTTTCTAATATGTTTTTTGTTTCCGTGGCAGGCATGGCGTGGTTGGTGGCGGCGACGGTGCTTGCTGCGGTGGTCAGCATAGCACGTGCCGATGCTGGACACTTCTTCGCAGAAACACCTAAACATCTGCCCAGGATCGGACGGCGAGGTGACCTTCCGCCCTTGGTGAGTGAATATGTGTTACCTTGTTGCTAGGGATAGGATATATATGTGTCTCGGTGTCCTTATTTCACTGCCTTCCCTTTGCCCCTTTCCCTCTTTGCTAGCATCCGAGCCTGTTATCTCCCACCCTGCCACCTAATAATGCCCTTGAATAAGTTAAGTTTACACAAGTCTGCACGCCACCCCGCGCCCGCCTACTCCTATAACATGTGAGTTCCTCCTTTTACCGTGCATAGAAAATGATAATAGAATGTAGGTCAGTGAGTAAGACCCATCCTCGCGTCCACGCCACACACTTTCACTCCATACAGCCAGGCTTTCCTCAGCCTTTACTCGTACTTTAACAAGGAAGGTGCACAGTTCAAGGCTTATCTCTCTCTAAAGTTGTAGCATAAGAATATATAGTAATTGTTACTCCACGACGCTGTTGAAAAAGTATAGCGCCCCCGGGTGGGCTCGAACCACCAACCTTTCGGTTAACAGCCGAACGCGCTAACCAATTGTGCCACGGAGGCTTGATTGTACACATAGATTAAAAGTTTTATATCAGTAAAAATCACGTGTTTATGTTGAACTTGCAAGACGTCACGTGTCATATCCTAACTATTATTTTATCCCACAGACGACGTTGCTGTCAGAAGAGGATGCCCGAGGCTCCGGTGCGGGCACTCGGGGCATGACGGAGGCGCTGGCGGGGCTGGACAGCGACGGAGACGGCTGCATTGGGGTAGGAGAACTGCTGCGCATCCCTGTGGTAAGGGTAGCACTCCTCCTGCAGAACCCAGCCCTCCTCACCCCCTCAGCACCTGCCACTCCAGAAGGTGACGGTACGTTGAGACTCCTTAGATTCCGTTCATCAATCTACTACGTTATGTTACTATGCTTTCCTGTCCTACTTCCTTCCTATCCATTCACCCCACAATCATCCCATTCTCCCCATCTCGCTATCTTCTTCCCAGCTCCATAACGAATTTGATCACTCTCTGCCTATTGACATAAGTACAACCACGCTCATGACACATGCTACACCCATACATACATAGTTACATCCAACCACATAACTTGTTGTCGTATTTTACAATGACCTTTTCTCCTTTCAGGTCATAACGCCGAGGATTCCTTTGCCTCAGATCGTCGACCAGAGCCCCGGCTTCTCCGTTACCTGCAAAAGTGAGAGTTTATTACCGCTGGAAGGAGACTGGAAGGAGAAGAAGCGACAACAATGATTCAAGACATCGCCTTCAGATTCCACTGGGATGAAATATTCGCAAAGTGAAACCAAGTTTGAACAAGGCGTGACGACAACGTACACTTTTTTTTTTCCTTCTACTATTTAAACGCGAATGAAAACAAGAGAAAGGAGAGAAAAATATTAACTTAAATGCACAATGATGAGATTTGATAACAGCGGGAACGAAATGGAGGAAATGATTTGTCACACGAACTTACGGACTTGTTGTGCATCCAGTAAAGTGGAAAGATATAGACAATGATTACAGTCAAGAAAATCCGGCCTTGGAGGGAGCTTGCAAACCCTGTGCTTCCTGTTTGACACACATACTCAAAGTTCCACGCCAGCACCATCCCACGAGTGGTAAAACGACACTAATAACCTTCAGATAGATGTGTTTGAGCGGTATTTAAGTGGGTTTGGGGGAGGGGGGATCGAGGTCAATCTTTAAAAAAAAACTTTCTCTATATGCCAATTTCCTTTTCTTTTTTTTCTTTCCATGTTATTACGTAATTCCTTAAACTGTCTTATTTATGTCAATATTTATTATTTATACAATGTGACTATTTATTAAATATTTAAATCATGATGTATCTAATGTGCGTGTTTTATTTATTCAAACCGCAGAAGATGAATACATATTATCAATGGTAACATCGGCAGCTATAGATGAGGTTTGCATCATGCTTTAGTTGCAAAGATAAGTCAACAATTACTACAATATCCTTGGGCAAGAAGGGATGATCGAGTGGTATGTGAAAGACCACAGCCTTACCCATACTTCAGAGTCTGATGTAAGGGTAAGGCTGTGACCTTACTCATACTTCACAGAATCGTTGCATGAGTGAAACTGCAAATTGACCGTCATTAATTTATTAAAAAATATCGCGAAATACATTTGTGTAGAACAAATTCATTGATTTATTTTCTTATATTTTTTATATAAATGACACTACATACCTCTAGTGAAATATTTAGAACACACGCTGGTGTGCTCACGTATTTCGTCAAAATCAGCCCTTGAAATATTGATAACCTATTTCACTTGCCTTTTTCGTAGCAATTCAGCGTGTCCTGGGCCCTCCCGTGTGCTGACTTTAGGAAGACGAAATAAAGATACACCACTGTCCTTCTTGGAACGACTGTTGCAATTAATTACTGCACAATAAGGCATTTTTAAGTAATAAATTTAGCTATATACCACTACACAACAACACGAGCTTTGCGCTCCCGCACAAAACAACGAAGTGACACGCAACCTCTTTATTTATACGTAATCGAACAATTTTTACTTTTTCCAAACCATTATTATTATCAATCACTTATTATTATCATTTAATTTATCATATTATTTTGTTTATCTTATATAGTTAGTTAGTTAATGCAAAAAGGACACTGGCCGCCTAAACTCGCACCTACACCAGCTGGGCATGACACTGATGACAGTCGACACAGGACCCCCATTGCCCTTAGTGCCCTACACAACCTGACACCCCAGAACACCTACTACACTGTCATTGTCACCACTCCTACCGCATGGCACTCCTCCACTCACTTTCGTCTCTTCATCAACGCAGACCAAGAGTAACTGACCTCTTAGGTGGCTCTCAAGACCCTGGCCTGACATTCAAAGTACTCAAACCTTCCTCCAAAGGACAGGTCAACTCAACAGGATCTAATCCACCTACTCATATGCAACCTGCACTTTCAGGGCACTAGAGGCTGTAGCACCACAGCCTGCACAGTCCCATCAAATTACCAAGAAGAAGAAGGAGTAAGTGCCAGGTAATATGGCGCTATGTTAGGGCGCAGGTGAGGCGGACTTTCGGCGGGTCTTGGAGAGGGTGAATGTTTGCTTTGCCGCCGCGAGTAGGGTGGGCAATGGGCAGGTGCACCAAGTCCAAGTCCAAGTGTGTGTGTGTGTGTGTGAGATGAGATGCTTAACTGCAGCTAATATATAACAAAAACACATTGAATGGAGGTGGTAACAGTGAAAGTGAGTGTTTCAGCGCCTTAGTGGACAGTGGTGACAGATGACAACATGTTATATATTACTAAAATGAATCTTATGAGAACATTAGGAAGGGTAAGAATGTCCCGGTTGAGACGTGCAATCACTGCCCTACACACGCCTGTGACTTTTGACTTACGTCCAGTGGCTGCTACAGGCTTACAACGTGTCCAGTACTACCAGTCACTGCATGGAGTATATGGATTCAAGTACAAGGAGCCAAGGATATTCACGTGTAAGATATATTATGTAATTGATGTCAGCCTCTCAAGTGTGTGTATTAATAACCATTCCTACGAACCTTGAGTACTGTATTGATAAGCTTTAATGTTATGTTATATTATGTGGTAAAGATCCGTTTTCTTTACCAATCTATTTTGGACAAAACTTTTTTTTCCTGATAGATTATGAATTAATCTGATGTATGTTGGTTATGCTATGCTGCCTTTTTTTTTCTCCCTCAATAAATGGAAACAAATCTTTATTTATTATGTATATTATAACATATTATGTAATGATGTCAGCCTTACGAGTGTGGGTATTAATATACATTCTTATGAGCTTTGAGTACTAATATGTTTCAATATTAATTTGAAGTGCTTAGAGATACGGCAGTCGTACTGTGTTGTCATCCGCTATTCCTACGGCCTGTGCCTTATTATTTACCTGGTAAAGCATCTTTCAAGTTATGTTATGTTAGGTACAGTTTGGTTCGGATAAATAAGCTTTTTACCCAAAAGTTAGGCATGGGCCGTATTTATAGCCGAGCACTATGAGGATACGTCTTACGTTAGGTTATGGTTAGATAAGGTTATGTTAGGTTTTGTTATATAAGCTTTTTATAATTTATTACCCAAAAGTTAGGCACGTGCCGTATCTATAACCGAGCACTATGAGGATATGGCTGCCGTGCCTGTAACCTGTGCCTATAAGTGCTTGCAGATACGGCAGCCGTACCCCATTGTCATCCCCTATTCGTACGGCTGCTGTACCTGTTAACACTGCCTTAATATTAACTCGTTCTTAGGTTAGATTTACAAGACGTATCCCAGTGGTTGTATTGTAGTGGAAATATTCACTTTTAATTGGATATATGTAGCTTATAGTAGTAGTATTAACGTTAATTCTGTGTATTAGTAATTGATAATATTTTCATGATCATATTTCAAAAAAATAATTATGATTAGACGGTGGAATGATTAATGACTCGATTGATGACAAGGATTTTATTGCCATTACTAGGTATTTATATTATTTTATTAGTTATTCTATTTAGTTTATTTATTTATTTATTTTTTTTTATTTATTTTATTTCCACACAGTACCGGATGAAGTTATACAACAGAGAAAGGAAGAAAGCAATTTGTTCCGATGGGTGAGTGCCTTCCGGGAGTTTGGTCACCTGAGGGCAAACATCAACCCAATACGACCTAACACCAGGTGAGGGAGAGAGAGAGAGAGATTGGGTTAGACGATGAATACGTTTAACTTAAAGATATATATTAATCCATTTTTATTTAATTTCTCATTTGCTGTGGTATATATATTTCCATCGTGTTTTTGTACGCCATTTCTTTAACATTTTCCATCACTATGCATTCTTTATCTTCTCCCTTTCAATGGTTTAATTATATGATTGATTAATTGTGAAGAAGGAAGTGTTAGTCAAGGTAATTCATTAGACAGGTGCCGGAGCTGGATTCTGATCTGTATGGTCTGAGCCGTGATGCCTCGTACAACCCACGCGGTCTTGTGGCGGGCTGTGAGGGATCATATAGCCTTCAGCAGCTACAAGATATCCTGAAGGAGAAATACTGTGGCCACATTGGTGTTGAGTTTGCCTATTTGCCTGTAAGTTCTTCTTATATCATTTATATATGTGTGTGTATAGTTCATACGTAGTTTTATTCACCTTAGTAAGTGTTCGTTAAGTTGTCCAGAATATGAGACCTTAGAATTACGTGCATTTTCTTACTCTCAGACACAGAAATGTTAACAATTTTTCATTCTCACCTCCCTACTAGACCTTAGAGGAGAGGGAATGGTTTGCCGGTGCTGTAGAAAGTCTCCAAGATGAAGTGATCACCCCAGAAGAGCGCATCAAGCTGGCAGGAGACATGTTACGCTCACAAGCCTTTGACAACTTTCTGGGAACAAAATTCCAGAGTGTTAAGCGTTACGGGGCTGAAGGAGGAGAGTCTATGGTGGGCTTCTTTACAGAGACCTTCAGGAGAGTGGCTCAAGGTGAGGCAGAGAAGGACTAGAGAGGTTCACTGTACCATAAGATATAATGTTACGCGTCTATGTTGAGTTTTGAGGTGCATAATATTGACACTTAATTAATTATGTATATATATATATATATATATATATATGTATACAAAAAGATGTATACGTACACATGCACTCTTATTGAAATGTATCACCCTAAGATAAACATAAAAAAAAAACATATTAGGTATTCAAAGGTTTCTCTACAAAATAATACAAAAAAATAAATAAAATAAATCATACAAGCAAGCAAGGTTTAGACTTAAAATATTAACATAACACTAAGTATAATATATTAATAACTACAGTAATCCGTTTGGCGTCCTATAGAGGGTGTTGAGCAAGTAGTGATCGGCATGGCACACCGAGGCCGTCTTAACCTGATGACTGGTCTCCTCCAGTACCCGCCCACCATCATGTTCCAAAAGATGAAGGGAATGCCAGAGTACCCAGAGAATGTCAAGTTTATTGGGGATGTATTGTCACATTTAGGTAAATATCATCCTTCCCTCCTTCCTTCCTTCCCTCCTTCCCTTCTACCCTCCTACCCTCCTTCCTTCCTTCCTTCCTTCCTTCCTTCCTTCCTTCCTTCCTTCCTTCCTTCCCTCCCTGTCACTATGTTTAATTTTAAGTTAATGGAATTCCCTCTCTCTAATAATTATAAACACACACAAAAACACACAAAAAATTCATAAGCTCTAAACCCACACATAATATAAACACAAAAACCATATCCATATCCATAGAAATCCCCTCCCTCCCCACCCTCTAACCTAACCTAACCTTACTTCACTTATATATATCGCTCCCTTGTATTAGTGTTTCATGTTTTTTCACAGCCATCTCCCTTGACCTTGAGATGGAAGGAGGTCACCCATTGCATGTGATAATGCTGCCCAACCCTTCCCACCTTGAGGCTGTGAATCCCATGACATGTGGCAAGACCAGAGCTAGACAGAGGAGTCTTAACGAAGGCTGCTACTCAACAGATCCTGATGCACAGCCGGGAGATAAAGTATTGTGTCTGCAGGTGAGGGAAATTGTTTTAGCGTCACAACTAACCTGAGTCTGTGATATAAATTAAAAGCAAAGTTATCTCCTGTTTATGTATTTGTTTTCTCCGTTACCTTGTGGGATAATTATGATGACTGCCTTCCCCTTCCCAAGGTACACGGAGACGCAGCGCTGGCCGGACAAGGAGTGATTCAGGAGACACTCGCACTCTCAGCTGTGCCTCACTTTGACATTGGAGGAGCATTGCATGTCGCTATTAATAATCAGGTCTGTATTTTGATGCTACAAATTGATTCTAAATTTACTTATCTCTTGGATGATTGCCTTCATATATTTACTGTTTTTTATTTATATCATGGAAGCAACACTGACTCCCTTATCCTTCCCTTGCCCTCAGATTGGCTACACTACCCCGGGTGAACGCACACGGTCCTCCCACTACTGCACTGATGTAGCCAAGATGTGCAGCATGCCAGTTATACATGTGAATGGAGATCAGCCAGAGGTGAGGCTCGGCAAGGCAGTGCAGTTTGAATACAGGTTTTATTTTATTTTATTATAAGTGGACAGGAACAGTTTCTTCATCTCTGCAGCATCTAATTGTGTGTTCTCTCTCTCTCTCTGCCCCCGCCCAGGCTGTGTTGAAGGCAGCACGTTTGGCTGTACAGTACCAGAGAAAGTTTCGGAGAGATGTGTTCGTTGACTTGCTGTGTTGGCGGAAGTGGGGCCACAATGAGCTGGACAACCCTCGCTTCACCAACCCTACCATGTACCACGTCATAGATGCACACAGGTGTGTGTGTGTACGTGATGCGTGTACACATAGCTACTGTAATAATTCTTCACAGGATAATTGCAGCATTTTATTAAGAAATAACTTATATAAACATACTAGATCAAACTTTATTATATTATTTTGTGCCATATTCAGGAGTGTTCCCGATACTTACGCTGACCACTTGATTGAGGAAGGTGTGTTGGGCAAGGAAGAGGTGACCAAGGTGACAGGTGACCACATGGCTTTCCTCGCAGAACAGTTCAAGCTGGTCGACTCCACCGTGCCAAAGGTAACAACATTCAACGTTATCATGTGTTCTCTTGGTTGTAACATTCGCAAATAAAAAAAAATATGTTTCCCGAGAAGAAAAAATTGACGAAAATACACCATAGAATCGATGGTGTTGCGATTGTTTGAACAAATCCACGAGAGTCTGTAAGATTGTTAAGTGTGTAGTAAGGCTTAGTTATGAACTGCTTTAAGCTGTATCTATACATGTATTTTCACCTTTGTTGTCTTTGAACACAGGCGCCTCACTTAGAGAAGCAGTGGGCGGGTCTGGTGCAGGCTCCCTCCTCCCTGCAGGTGTGGGATACAGGTGTGGATGTCAAAACTCTACAGTATTTAGGAGCAAAATCTGTAGAAGTTCCTGAAAGTTTAGTAAGTATAATAGATCAGAGTGTTGTATTGTAGATGTTTCTAACCTGGCATAGATTCACATAGTTTTCTTTGTAATGTAATGTTAGATATACGATAATAAATAATAAGAATAAGTAAATATTGAATACTATAAGGACCATTTCCTTAACAGAATCTACACAAGCACCTCAAGAAGACTCACGTACAAGCTCGTCTACAAAAGTTGACCGAGGGCACGAGTTTGGACTGGGCTACAGCAGAGGCATTAGCTTTTGCCTCATTGTTGTATCAAGGTGAGTTAATTAGTGGCAGGTGAAAGTAGGTTAAGGATGTAGGTAAGTGTTAGGTTAGGTGCACAGGAGCTGCCTTGTGTAGATCAACTGGCCTTTTGCAGCCTCATTAATTTCTTATGTTCTTATGATTCATTCAGGTTAATATCCTTAGAATTCTCATCATATTAAATACTGCTTCAAATGAAAGCACTTGTATGTATGGAATAGGATGATATTTTGCCAAGAAATAACAAATAAATTAACATTATTTTTCTCAGGGTTCAGTGTCCGTATCAGCGGGCAGGATGTGGGTCGCGGCACCTTCTCCCAGCGGCACTGCATGTTAGTTGACCAAGAGACAGATGAGATGCACATTCCTCTCAACCACATCAGTGAAGACCAGAGTGCCCGGCTGGAGGTGGCCAACAGTATTCTCTCAGAGGAGGCAGTACTGGGTTTCGAGTACGGAATGTCTGTAGAGAACCCCAACACACTTTGTATCTGGGAGGCTCAGTTTGGTGACTTCTATAACGGGGCCCAGATCATCATTGACACCTTCATCTCCAGTGGTGAAGGTTAGTTAGCACTCTGGTGTATTGGATGTGTTTATTAGGTGTTTAGTAATGTTTCAGAGTATGATGGGAGAAGGAAAGGTTTGATTTTCTGTTGTTGTGAGTGAATGAGAGACTTGCTTGGTTTATTAAGTGTTTCTACAGCCAAAAAAAATGTGAATGAAAAGCATGGCAGGAGGTAGGGAGTATTACATATCTCTCCATATCTTTGAAATACATCTTAGAATCAATCTTTTTCAATCATCAGGATAGAGAATGAACACCATCTCATAACCTTTGCATACAGCCTATACTTTACAACCACCTAATACCTAGCTAACCTCACCTCACCTCACCTAACTTAGCCACACATTCTCCCATCAGCCAAGTGGTTGCTACAGAGTGGTCTGACAATGGTTCTGCCACACGGGTACGATGGCGCCGGACCTGAACATTCTTCATGCCACATGGAGAGGTTTTTACAGAACAGCAACTCCAGTGAGACAGTGCCAGATGGGGAGGATGTGAACTGGTGCATTGTCAACCCCACCACACCTGCCCAGTACTTCCATGCACTCAGGAGACAGGTAAGGAGAACAGAACCTATATAGTAGACGGGAAAGTGAAGGTGTGTGTGTGTGTATTTAAGGAATGTTCGGATAAGAGTATTTTAAGACACTTTTCTGCTATAGCCATTCTCTCAAAGCAACTCTGAGGAACATATATATATAATTGAATACATTTTTATACCCAAGTAGAAAGTAGAATGATGAATTAGTGAAACAACTTAATGTCGCTGTCAGATGGTGAGGAATTTCCGTAAGCCGGTGATCATTGTGGGTCCCAAAGTGCTGCTGCGTCTACCGGCAGCAACCTCCACCCTGCAGGACATGGCTCCGGGGACACACTTCCTGCCTGTCATTGGTGAGGGGAACGGATATTTAATTTACCATAGTCACTTCTTCTTCTTCTCTTTTCTTTTCTTTTCTTCTTCTTTCTTCTTTCCTTCTTCTTCTTCTTCTCTTCTTCTTCTTCTTCTCTTCTTCTCCTTCTCCTTCTCCTTCTCCTTCTCCTTCTCCTCCTCCTCCTCCTCCTCCTCCTCCTCCTCCTCCTCCTCCTCCTCCTCCTCCTCTTTATGAAGTAATTGGACCTCCACCCCTGCCTCTATTTTTTTTTTAACCTATTTTTGTTTGCCCTTGGCTAATACCTTTTTAATGTAAATATAAAATAAAATAAAATAGATGAATAGCAGCTTACATATAAAGTTGTCTCGTCTTCAAAGTTTATCCTATCTTGCTTCAGGTGACCCCGACGTGAACCCAGACAGTGTGAAGAAGGTTGTTTTAGTGAGCGGTAAACACTACTACACACTGCTAGGAGAGAGGAAGGCACGAGGCATCAAGGACACAGCCATCATCAGACTGGAAAGCCTCTGTCCCTTCCCTACATCAGAAATCAATAAGGAACTCGGAAAGTACAAAAAAGCTAAAAGTGAGTTGATTCCTGCACAAGTAAATAAACTGTTACTTCCTCTTCTAGATAGATAGATTTATTATACATTAAAAATTCTTCCTTTCCAACACCATATATTAGGATTGCACACCAGTATTAATATTGAATCCTTTGTTGTTTCAGAGTTTGTTTGGTCACAGGAGGAGCACCGTAACATGGGTCCGTGGTTCTTTGTTCATCCACGCTTTGAAAACTTGTGCTCCACTAAGGTGAGTCCCAGAACTGTAGGTAAAGGTTAAGTAGGACCACACGCTGTACCTGAAAGTAATGAATGTTTTGAATCAGCGGATAATATGGAGATAAAGTTAGCATACTCATTTTTTACCTTGTTTTTTGTGCTTTAATAAGTTTCCGGAAGTTGATGTATATTGCATGATATTCTACAACCTTAATTCTATCTGACATGTAAGTATTAACCTCGGGAAAATACGCTAATGTTATCTCCATATTACCTGAATCAGCATATTATCAGTATACAGCAGCAGCAAGTCCTTCCCTGATATCATTGTTTTCTCATCCCCACCAGCTTGAGTACGCCGGCCGTGATGTGTCTGAAGTGCCGGCTACAGGTGTGACTCAGACCCACAAGGCAGAGGCTCAGGCACTCCTTAACCAAACCTTTAATCTATAAACTCAACCTTCCTACTAAGGGTTCCTAGTAAAAGCAGGATTTTTTATGGAAAGTTATCATTATATCTGAAAATTAATACTGAATTTATTTTAAGAGACTAAATTAGCTACCTGATGCATCTAACAAAAAATTTTATGATTGAGAAACTAGTCACTTTTCTTTCCATATGATTTTAGCCATAGACTATTATTGTATTTTACTGAATATCATGTTTAGTGTCTTCCACAGGCTGTGTTAACATGCTCATCTTACAGATTGAACAAATATATAGTAAAGAATTTATATTTAAGATTAGTTATGTAGTGAAATGTCTTCCTGTTATAAACAGTAAATTTTCACGTAAATTAAGAGTGAAAGACCAATGGTTAGAATGAGAGAAGAAAAACCATATCTGATCTGATAGCACATAACCTACTTCCCCCTCCAAAAATATATATGGAAAATGCCTTATAAATATTACTACTGAAAGAGAGAGTGAAATAATTGCAAACAGGGAAGTCAGTCTAGGTTTAATGACACTCCATTCTTGAAGGAGTCTAAGTTGAAGGAAAGTGAAGAGATAACGGAGGAAGGTGAACTATTCTACAGCTTCCCAGTGCAAGGAAGGAAATGACTATAAAGTTTATTGTTGCACTGTTAACATAGACAGAACAGGGAAGAGACTTAGTATGAAGTCCAAGTGTGTTGTGCAGCTTAGTAGTTAGAAGCTTGGTAAAATAGTAATCATGAGTATAAGTTGAACAAGTGAAACCATACAAGGATCATACAAGGTCATTCTCTATACAGATGATCAAGAATACATCACTTTTATTTTTGATAAGCTTTAAACGATATATTCTCTCTAATTTACAATGTTATATTGTTGAAAAATCAGATATATATATTTTGATTACACAAGTGTTGTTGAAGACATGATATATTTATAGAGTGGCATCATTTTCTTGGAAGTAAGATGAATTATACACTTTGATAAATGGCTCACATAGTACAACAGTAAATATGAACACAGGACAATCGGAGTCTAGTTCTCCTGTATGGTGCTAAAACTAGGTCAATACATACACACAGGTGTCTAAAAATGGAAACAATACATAGAATAACAACTAAGATGATGTCATATATGGATAATCTAACATACGAGGAAAGATTAAAAAAAAATGCCACTGACAACACATGAGAAAGATCATATATTTGTAAAGCCAATTAATGCAAGTGTGAATAATTTCTTTTGCAGATCTGTATTAGAATAACTGTACTTTAGATATAAGAATTGCTGAAGGTGTTATAGTTGGCTGTGTTGAAGATTAAATTGTGCCTTAAAAAGTGTGTCCTTACCACTAATTTGAGGAGTTCAGAAAAACACATTTACAAAACGAGTGGTGTTGGTATAATCTCTCCTCTGTATTCTCTCCTATGAAAAGACTGTGTGCAGAGGGAAGGGAGAGTACACTGTCCCTCAACCATTTAAATGCCTTGTCTTGGCTATTCCCTTTTAATGGCTTTCTATAATATCATTAGATTACTTATAAATAAAAAGAAAATCAAGAAATTTTTTATACACAGAAAAGCAATTATATATACTTTATAAAATAGAATGAGACATACCAGGATTACCGCTATCGGTATTTTTACGAAACCTTTATTCTGCAGTGGAATCATATATAACCTAGTAATGACATAGTACATACACTGAATACATATAACTAGCCAACTTAAACTACTAATAACCGTTGTTAAAAGAAGACTAGACGGCTTTATGGGTAGGGATGCGAGGTGGTTGTAGGTAATAAGGGAGTATTGGAGTATCTTCCTTATATTCTTATGTTGTTACACTCTGATTGCAGTGTTGAATAGGTAACTAGATAACTACAGAAGGTTTTTAGTGGATATAGTGATAATAGGTCGAGCATATTGTACCGTATGACTCATTAGTGTGACGTCAGTGAACAGGTGGGGCGGGAAAGTGAAAATGAGGCCAAGTATATAGCATTATTTAGCCATTGTGACGAAAACTGTTAACACCTGTCCATGTAAAACTAGTTGAGATGAAGGAAAGTATAGTTTGAACGAGCTATTTGTTCATTATATTTGTCCTGAAACGTGAAAGAGACCGTACCTATTGTCCTATCTCTCTCTATCTCTCTCTCTCTCTCTCTCTCTCTCTCTCTCCCCCCCCCTCTCTCATTATATCTTTATCAAATCAAGTCGTAGACGGGTTGACCTAGCATTATATTTACGATTTAAGGCAAAACAACAAACATTGATTTCTTGAAGACACATTTAACCTTAATTCGTATTGCAGTTTAATCCATTCACACTCTCATACATGGATTAAATGAGGAATTAAGTTCGCTATTAATGCAGGATTTGCAATTGAGGTGAATAGAGGTGAAATCAAACCGCTATATTATTATTATTATTATTATTATATTTCATCTTCCATCTATATATAGACATAACTAGGTTGAAAAAATATATTACTGACAGATGCAACCAAACCAGAAATTTATATAGAAAACAAGTTGGTGATTCATTGAAGATTCGAAACCTAAATATATAAAGTATTAAACCCGACACAACCCGACGCTCTTAATCCAATGCCATCTCTCTTTGTTGACAATTAGTGAACTTTAGCTGGACTGGAGAGAAAATGCGTTAAATGGTGCAGTTTATAAGCATATATCACGAGGCTAAGGATGCTAAGATAGACATGAAAGTGAGTGAAGTGAAATGAGGAGAGAGGAGAGGAGAGGAGGTGAGGGAGAGTGTGTTAGTGAGGTGTGTATGTCCTGTCTGCTGGCTGGCTGGCCCTTCCATCGGCCTTGTGGACTGAGGTAAGCGATAAAAAAACTTAAAATATTACCTTTTAATTAGAATATACTTAGTGAGTGAAAAGTATATCATGTCAGATTAACACGTGTAGATTATATTGGTGTTTTTTTACATCTTCACGAGAATGCACCTGGATATAAACTTCTGTAATACTACCTATACTGTTACCTTTTAATTAGAATATACTTAGTGCGTGAATAGTATATCATGTCAGATTAACACGTGTACCTTATATTGGTGATTTTTTTTATATCTTCAGCATGCATTTCGATATAAACTACATACTTTCCAGATTAGATTTTGATGCATTTCGAATGATTTAGACATTAATTTCTGTAGTAAATGTATGTATTGTAAGATATCGTCATCACCCCCAACAAGCCTGGGGACCTGTGGGACTGTGGGGTTCTTTGTGGGGGGGGGAGACTAAATACGTACAGTAATTTACGAAAAAACAACATTTCATATCTTTTAGGTAAATTTGCATAACTACGGACCCCGGACAACCCAACCTAACTTAACTTAACCTCTTAGCTCGGGGGGAGGGGGGCTGAATTACAGAAAAAAATACGAATCTGTTTCTGTAATTCAGCGGCATAACTGTTTGAGGTGATCTGAACAAGTATCTGAGGTTGAATTTGCACTGCATTATAAAGGTAAGGAGATATCGAATGGGTCGTCTTACGAATCTTTACCGCTCTTTATAGCCTGATATGGGTAAGGATGTGACCTTTCACACACACACACACACACACACACACACACACACACACACACACACACACACACACCATCCATCCTAACAGTAACCACTCAATCAGATCAGTTAAAACTTTGAGTGAGATGCGAACCTTAACTTGCTGAGTGACAGGCTAGAATGTTATCCACTCAGCTACCGTGTGTGTGTGCGTGCGCGCGCGTGTGTGTGTGTGTATGGGTGTGTGTGTGTGTGTGGTGTGTGTGTGGGTGTGTGTGCGCAATAATCATCTATTCATTCAGGTTTTGCAAGAATCTATGAAGCATTTTAAACGGATCAGTGTTGACTAGGTTGTGACAAATTAGACATAGTTGGAGGAATAGGGTCTGAACATTGTGATAAAGAATAAAGAATAAAACACTTTTCCTCATTGTCATATTATAATGTATTTAACTTAAACTTCAATGGATCTCTTGCTAAAAAACAAAACACTGACAAACATTACTAATATCATCCAGTTCTTTGTGTTAAGGAATATGAAACTTTAACTTATCTGACTATAAGTTGTAATAATAATAATAATAATTTTGACGTGTGTGACAGATCTGTGTAGCTCTTGTCTCAGGTGTTTTGGGTGTGGTTAGGTTAGGTTTGATTAAGTGTAAATACAAGAGAGAGAGAGAGAGAGAGAGAGGAGAGAGAGAGAGAGAGAGAGAGAGAGAGAGAGACTCATAAACCAGTACGTAGTAGATATATACAGAAAATGTAGCACTGTTTTTCATGATTTTATTTTGATGTTTTGATATAGATAAACAAAACAACAGCTGTGTATGTGGTGTTGTTAGTTGACTTGGCCTCAAAATGAAAATAGACACCTTGTATTGTGCCATTGTACCTAACCTTACCTTACCTTAAAGATGAATAAAAAACCACAATGTTATTTATTTTTATTGGTATGTGAAGCCCTTGGTGTTGGCTCCAGAATGTTGTGTGCTGTAACAACAAGGGTGAGGGCGGGGGGGAGGGAGGCTGGATCCCTGCCAGGACTTTGTGTGACAGAGTCCACATTCTAGGGAGGGTGGAGCCACCTCTCTGTGTCTCTCTCTTTCTCTCTTCTTTCTATTTTTCTATCTTTTTTGTCTTTCTCAATTTTTTTTCTCTATTTCTCTATTTTTCTATAATTTTCTCTGTCACTCTCTATCTCTTCCTATTTTTCTCTCTTTTCTCTCTTTCTCTTGCTATTTTTTCTCTCTTTCTCTATTTTTCTATAATTTTCTCTATTTCTCTCATTCTCTCTTTTTCTATTTCTCTCTTTGTGTGTGTGTGTCTTGGTGTGTGTGTGTGTGTCTTGGTGTGTGTGTGTGTGTGTGTGTGTGTGTGTGTGTGTGTGTGTGTGTGTGTGTGTTGTGATGTGTTGCCAATGTCAGTGTCTTGGTGTGTGTGGGGCTGAGTGGGCCAGCTAGAAGTCCTCCTCTTCTTCAGTCAGTTCTTTGTCTGGTCCTTAGGGAACGTCTTGTCTCTGTCTTTATTTCTGACACAATGATTCCCCTCAAGGCAGTTTCAAGACCAAGACTCAAATGGATTGGTAATTGTAGTGTTAGTTTATTTTGTGTGTGTATTCTACCTGCAAAAGATCAATTGATAATATGTGTACGTATAAGACAGTCATAAGTAGTTAACAATATCCATCTTTTTTTTCTTCCAGCTAACATAAAGAAGATATGTAATGTCAGATGTTAATAGATTTCTTATTTTATTTTTCAGCCAACATGGACAAGCTGGTGTCAAATATTATTCACATGCCCAATCAGCCTGACAATTTCAAGAAGGCTTTGCTCATCAAGTTAGCTCATTCCCCAAGAGTGAACATGAGTAGAACAGTGCTGGAGAAAGCCGACATAATGGCAATCTTCGACACTTGCGTCAACATAGCCACCACCTCCGAGAACGAGGGACCGCTGGCTGTGTTTGCCTTCAGTCATTGGGCAAGTCAGTACAAGGCTTGTCTAAAGGAGTATTTAACACCTGAGCGTGTGACGGGTATTCTAGCTTGTCAGACCAATGCCACAGTGGTCATTGCCTGGCTGAAAGAGGCTCTGTGTCACCTTACGGAAGATACTGATGTTATGTGTACCTTGGCACCGGTAAGTACAGTGTTAATTAAGGTGATTTTTAATGATAGTTTACAATAGTATAGAATAGGAGCTAAAAAAAAAAACTTATTTTTCTTATATCAGGTGTTGGAAGAAGCGTTGCAGAACAAGTTACGTGAGTGTGGCGGCAGCTCGGCCTTTGTGATGCAGCTGGCGGAACTGTACGCAGTGTGTCCTGTACTCCTGCCACAACCTCACACTCGCCTCACCTTCACTATCACTCTCATGAACTGTGTCTCGGCCTTCCCTACTCCTACCAAGCCAGAGGTTAGTCTAGGTTATTATTATTACTATTACTATTATTACATGCAATCCATCTTATATTATTATTATTATTATTACTTACAATCCTATTCTCTGTGTGTACGTTAGGTTTTGACGCACATGAAGAGTATTGGAGGTTTGGTGAACACGTTGTGGAATGGTTTAAGACTTGAGGACATCCTGTACTCCCTTAACGCCATGTACACCATCATATCCAATACTGGTAAGTGGCTAAAGTTACGTACATGGGATGAGGTTAAAGTTACGTACATGGGATGAGGTTAAAGTTACGTACATAGGATGAGGTTAAAGTTACGTACATAGGATGAGGTTAAGGTTACATACATAGGATGAAAAACACATCACTAGTTTTCAATGTCACGTTGAATTTCTTTTATATTTATCTATATGTATTTTTCATGGATGAGGAAAGGTCAGGGAGGGGAAAAGAGGGAGGATGATGGGTAGAGAGAAGAATGATGGGGAATGGAGGGGAAAATAGCAGGAAATAAGAGGAAAAGAGGGAGAAATATGAAGGGAAAGAGGTGAAGGAGGAGGAAAAGAGGGAAGGAAGGATGAGGGTAACACATACATTTACCTATATTTTCTATGGTTTTGTAGTGAATATTAATGTATTTTATATGTATTTTCCAGATGGAGGGTCTGAGGTGTGCCCGGCTATGGCTCACCTGCTGTCCTTAGTGCCGACAGTGGTGGTGGAGTGCCTGGCACCTCGTATAGTGTCTGACACCAGCACCACCGACGCGGCACTCCTCGCCACCCTCACACGCCTCACTGCATGGCTGGTAGCATGGCCCACCGCCCACACTACCCTCGGTCTGTGGGTCCGCACGCTGGTCCGCCTCCTGTACCAGAGTGGACGGACCATTATTCCTGCCAGAGTCACCTTAGATAGAGTTCCCAAGGTAAGGGAAGTGTTCAGTAATTCGGTTATATCTCTCGTCTCAGGTTAGGTTAGGAAGTGATAGATATTAGAGTCCTTGTATTGTTGTAAGTCTTATAATATATTGGTTCGTGTTTCAGCTGCTCACGGCCCTTCAAATACCTGTGGTTCGTACGGGAGTTGTGTCTGTCCTGTCAACTCTCTTGCTGTCATTCCAAAACTCACCAACAGCATTTCACAAGGTAAGGGAAGGTAAAGGTATTATATTTCACAAGGTAAGGGAAGGAAAACACATTATACATACATATATACTTAACTTTGAATTTCTATTATGAAAGATTGTTGTGTTCCAGATGATATAAAACTGTGTGTATCTTTTTATATGAACGATGATTGTGTTTCAGATATATAATAGTGTATCTTTTCTCCAGGTAATCCCAGCTATGGTAGATGTGTTTGGTCAGCTAGAGAGGGAGGGATCACCTTCCTCATGTGCTACCCTGGGCCGCCTCGCCACACTCTGCCACACCTTAATGGTCCTCTACCCCGGCCAACCTGACACCTACCAACCACTCATGAACTGTTTAGAGGTGAGTCATTAACCTTACCATCCCCTCACACCCTCATGCCCTTCTCCCCTCACTTCCCTTCCCTCACTTCCCTTCCCCTCACTTCTGGCGTCCTCTCTCTCCCCAGAAATATCCTCCCCCTTCAGAGGAAGACCTTCAGGAGGTGATTCAGGAGCATCAGTGGGGTGCCATGGAGGAGGGGGCGCGAGGCTTGGCATCAGGACAGCTGCGGGACTCTGTGGGAATCAGTGAGGCGCCCTTAGTGTACCAGCAGCGGCTACCCAATCAGAAAGTCGGCCTACGTAATTTGGGGAACACCTGCTATATGAATTCTGTGATACAAGCTCTCTTCATGACGGACAGGTGTGTAAGTGTGTGTATGTGTGTGTAGTGTATGTGTGTGTGTGTGTGTAGTGTGTAGATAAAGATTTATATAAAATTGTCTCTGTCTCTCAGTTTTCGTCATGGCATCCTGCGGGCTGTTCCTCGCAGCAACCAGCAACTGTTAGTGCAGCTGCAACACCTGTTCAGTATGCTGTGTTTCACCCACCGCACCTATGTTGCTCCCAGGCATTTCCATGACAAGTCAAGACCGTCTTGGTTCAGTCCAGGAATGCAACAAGACTGTTCGGAGTACTTAAGGTGCGTAACTCTATATCTTTATCTTGTTTTTCTCTCTCGCTCTGTTTTTCTCTTTTTTTCTCTCTCTCTGAATACTTTAGGTAGGTGATTCTTGTTTCTTTTTTCTCTTGCTCTCGTTTTCTCTTCTTTTTTTTGTCTCGCTCTCTATTTCTCTTTTTTATTCTCTCTCTCTCTCTCTCTCTCTCTCTCTCTCTCTCTCTCTCTCTCTCTCTCTCTCTCTCTCTCTCTCTCTCTCTCTCTCTCTCTCTCTCTCTCTCTCTTTGCCTCTCTTGTCTCAGTTTATTCCATGACTTCAAATCTTCAATATAAACTGCATGAATATTAGCGGTTTTTCAATTTACACCACTATATATATATTTATAACCTCTCGTGTTTAGGCACCTGATGATAACTCTTCACGAGGAGGAACGCGCCGGCCAAGCCTTGCCAGAGTACCAGGAACGTGTTATCATTGAGAGTGAGACAGCCAGCCTTGCCTCAGACCTCCAACCACTTCCATACGACTCAGCCACCGAGGACTTTGTGGAGGCGGAACATACACTGAAGGGTGATGGCGGGGAGGACAACCAAGGACTCAGCATCCCTCCTGGTGGCGCCCTGCAGAGTAATAGAGAAGATGGGATGATGCTGAAGGAACTCAAGTCTCTAAATGGTGAGGAAGATATATTAACATCTAACAGGAAAAAGATGTCTGTTGATATGCAGTCCTATAAAGGATACGTGCAAGGTGAGCCTATGGAGGGAGTGGACCAGGTCGATCATATCCCTAATGCTGAGTTTATAGGGAAGGTAATGTTGCATGAGACTGGTGATACAGACATGGTTGATGCTACAGTGCAACTCTCCCACTCCCATGACGGAGACCACACCATGCAGAACTTATGTGATAATGCAAAGTTTACATCTTCCTCCCTACCACAAGATATTGAGAGAAGATTAGGTCTTGTGGAAATGGATGCTATACCTGAACACTCATCCAAGTCTATAAACTATAAACGTAAACATAACACAACCCCGGACAGTGTTACCAGACAAATGCTTAAGTCCCCCAAAGGAGACATGACCTCGGATATTGATAACAGTTCAGACAGCGGCATCAGTGGGGACTTAGCGGAGGATGTGGAGGTTCACATCAGCAGCCCCAACCCTAGCAGTCCTAAGGATGCTTGTCCTAACACTAAAGGACTCACTATTGAAGAACTAGTGAGCAACATTTCCAACAATGACGACACGGAGAATGAATATTTTGTAAGCTTAGTTCACAAAGTGTTCGGTGGAAAGTTAGCGACGTGTATTAAATGTTTGCAGTGTAAGACAGAATCCATACACAAGGATGTTTTCACGGACATCCATCTAGCATTCCAAGACACTGATCGCTACAATGCAACCGACGCCATCAGGAAAAACCCAAGTCGAATCATCAGACAGACAGACAAGGAACATTCAGGAGAACTAAGCATAGAAGACATGATCAGAAGTTACCTAACGTCAGAAAGGCTCACGGGAGAAAACCAATATGAATGTGAACGGTGCGGAGGGAAGCAGGATGCAGAACGTTCAATACAGATCCTTGAGCCTCCGGAACACCTCATTCTGACACAGTTAAGGTTCTATTATGACACTGCCCGAGGACAGCGGCAGAAAGTGTTCACCAATGTAGAGTTTGGGGAAGAACTTCTGCTGCCGATCCGGTACTCAACACAAGGCTCCTTTGAACAAGGTCTCATCTTGGGGGAGGAAGAAAACTCAGTGTGTGAAGATAATGAATGCACCAGACACAAGGGTTTTGCAACACAAGTTACAGAAGAACAAAGCTCCTTTTCAGATAGCATTGCATCCATTGAGGAGAACTGTTGCCTGTCCGGTGCAAACAACTTAGCGTATCCAGTTGGTAACGGTGATTCTAATCCACAAAATAACATTCTCTACAAACATTCATCTGGAAAAGTTTTGCATAGTAGTAGTGACAGTGGCAATGTAAGTATTCATGATAATGGAGACACTTCCTGTAGCTCTAGGATAGATAGTCTACATGATATTAGTTTGAGTAGTAGTCAAAAGGAGATGAGTGAACCTGACGCTATCAAAACAAACTTCCAAGTAGAAAGTAAAAGTATGAACACGGATACAACTTCAATGCAAATGGCATACACTTTGCCGGGCTTGAAGCACTCTCTGAAACCATGCAGCAGCAGCAGCAGCAGTAGCAGCAGCAGCAGCAGCAGTAGTAGCAGCAGTAGCAGTAGCAGCAGCAGCACCACTAACAGTAATAACAGATCACATTCTAAACTTGATGCACCAAGTGACAACAAGAATGGCAAGTTTCATGATAACTACAAAAGTATCCACAGAAAAAGATGCACAACTGAAAGTGTTGGAAAGTTGTCGAGTGGGAGTGAAGCCACATTAAACACTGCTTCCTATGGCTCCAGTATGAGTGTTAACAGTGTTAGTGACAATCAAAGTGAATACAGTGTGTCGGCGGCAACAATGAAAACAGACTCGTGTGTTGAGCTGGGTCTGTCCAACACAACAGATGACAATATACAACCCGGCTGCAGCTACTCACTGGGCTTTCCTCCTGACCTTAGGAACACTTATGTTAGTAATGACAGTTATAAAGACGATGTGAACAGGTCTTTGCAAGGTGAGTCTAGGATAGCAAGTTGTGTTAGTCCACAGTCAAGCCCACAGCCTGAGTGCAGCTACAGAACCATAACAACAACAAGCCTCCCACAGACCACTACTATGAGTTCAGGTTCATCTGAATGCCTGTCCTCCAAAGATGAGTGTGAGGATGCCCAGGAGGTGACCTATGCCCGCTATGCTCTCTATGGGGTTGTGGTGCACTCTGGGTTCTCGTCAGAGGGCGGCCACTACTACTGCTACGCCCGGAACTCTTCTGTTGCTGCCCTACCGGAGTCAGCACGAGAGAGGTATGTATAATAATAATAACAGGTCTTCATATACAAATTGAATAAAACATAGACAAACGTTTTGGGTTCTCAGTATTATCTCTATATATAATTACATCTATTTTCTTTTATGGAACAGACATGGACTTTTAGGTGGGTGGTACAACTTCAATGATGAGAAGGTGACCAGTACTACGTTTTCTAACATCACCAGTCTCACTCGAACCTTCAACAGGGACACTGCATATCAACTGTTCTATAGAAAGGTGGGTTGGATGCAGGTCTGGATTTAATAAAAGGGATTACGAGAGTGAAAAGTTGTGTTATAAGGTTTGTTTAGCATTGTGATTACGGGAAATTATTGCTTTATTATGCGTGTGTGTGTAGGGTGGTTCATTCATATTATTATTATTATTATTATTATTATTATTATTATTATTATTATTGTTGTTTTTATTATTATTATTAAGTTGATTTTCCTTCCTATAATAAGTCTTAAATCTATTCTCCTCTCTCCAGTAAGTGAATTAAGTACATTTTTCTTCCTCTATTAGTATTAAGTATTATTTCTAAGTATATATTGATTAGTATTATATATAAAGTACATTTTTATATAGTTATGTTTTATTTATCTTAGTTATGTAGTTAATAAGGTTATTTAATATATTATTTCCTGCTTTCTGTAACATTTATATATATTTTTAGTAGATTAATACAGTTAGGTAATACTGTACTATTTTGTGATTGTAGTTTGTAACATTTATAACTTGTGTTGAAAATTCTATTAGTTGTAGCTTACAGGACTACTACTGATTATTGTCTTCCAGAATTAATGGATAATAATAATAACCTTTATGGCTATTTAATGTTTCATGTTGACTTTTTGTTTCAACGTTTTGTTCAGTAGTAGAAACATTAATTCTTTTATTTGATGTACTCTTTTTTATACATATAGATAATCATTATATTCCCTTTGTTTACTGTACACAGCTGAGTGATTGTCTGACTCCTGACGCGCCGCTGATGGAGGAGTTCAAATGCCTTCGTCTAGACCTGCAGGAAGCCGTGGAGAATGACAACTTACAGTACCGCAGTGAGCAGGAACGGGAGGCCCAGCGGAGGCGCCACCAGGTGTCCGGCAACACACACTTCTCCCGGTACTCCGACCACGATGACACTCCTCCCCCCGGTGGCTGTGGGGCCGGGCCGGGGGGGGGGAGCTTCAACACTGCCTCTAGGGTGGTGTTCTGAGGTGTGGGTGTGTGTGTGGTGTTGATAATTCTAAAGTGAGAAGTGTGATGTTTTTAGATGCATAGATAGGCCAAGATCAGACTTAATTAGTTTGTGCTAAACATATACATACATACATACATACAGGTTTTGTGTAGTTCATTAGGTATAATATCCTTATAGATAAGATGAGTAATCTCTATTTGCTGGTTCTGTTGAAATGTACTGCTATTCTGCCACTACCATCATCATCACTAATAGCACACACACACACACACACAACACACACACACACACACACACACACACACACACACACACACACACAGTATGTAACAAAAACATTGACACTCCCATTAGCTCAGTCCAACCAAAGTTAGTATTGATAATTGGTAACCATTGTAATAATGTAAATTAGAAATCTCAGTTCAATGAATGCACTCTTGTATCTGTGCAAGGACACTTAAATAATCTAACCCGCGCTATTAACAGGCAGAAGCTGACCATCTAAGGCCTCCATTGAGCCTACCAGTGCCACGGGTAAAGGATTTAAAAAAAAAACAGAGAGGTTCTAGGAAGGTGATGGGTTGGATGATAAAGCAACTTGGCCGCTTGTTTCTCCTTCCTTTTATTAATGTTCAGCCTCAAAAGAGTATGCTGCAAGTGTGCAGACCAACCTCACCTCACCTTGCTTCACTATCTTGCCCATGTCATCCTCACACATTTATAAGAGTGTGTTTGTGATGAGACGCCAGGAAGGTATTCACAACGGGGAAAGTAATGATTAATTGTATAAATATTGGATCCATTTATTGGGATGAGGATGAGCTAATATACACAATGTTTTTGTTGCATATTATATATTACACACACAAAATGTCTGCTCAAATTGCTTGGGTTTTATTTTGAGTTAAGTGTGGCATCAGCTGGTTACTTCAATAGTATATAGTATATGTATATACATATTTATTTATATAATAAGTCCCATTTGTTATAGAATAGGACTTTTGTAATGACATGTAATCCCAGTATCTGGGAGTAACACACACGATGTTACAGAGAATCATCTCAGTAAATTCAGCAGGAATTGGTGATCATTATCAATTGATGAAGCGAAGCAGACTCTTGTAGACTCTTGGTTACATTGGAAGGCAATCATTAAGCTTTCACTTCATGGATTATTCATTTTATTAACATTATTGTTATCTTATTATTATTTTGTAGTTATTCTTCTTATTATTATTGTTATTGTTGTTTTTATTATTTTTATTATTATTATTATTATCATTATTATTTATTTATGATGTTCAGAACTCTTTACTTTCTTTACCATTGGTGTTTATTGACAGAAAAAGAACTTGATGTACGTATTATATTTTCACAAATTGTCATAGTTTATTATTGAATGAAGTCATTTATGCGTCATATACTATAATCATCATCATCATCATCATCACCTTTGTCATTACCATTGTTTGTCATCATCATCATCATCATCATCATCATAATAGTCATCATCATCATCAGTAATACTAATCACCACTTTAATTAATTAGTAAACAGGGTCTCCAGATTTTAGAAACAAAGTAGAACAGTTGAACAAGAAAATCTTCCAGTTAATAAAATGTTACAACGGTCGTCACGTCACGTTACGTCCACTCAGCACAACCTCCATATATATAAATAAATCCACAACACACAACTCTTCACTTCACCAACTCACTTCACTTCACTTCACGAGACAATTAACTCAGGCGTAATTCCACTGAAAGTCAACCTAACACTAGTGAATCCTTATACTAGCTATCTATTCTACAGTATCAGTCAAGGATGATGAGGTGAACTTATGTCAATAGTATAAGGGAAAACATGGTCCATTTTTACCCTAGTAAGCTTGTGCTGTATTGGTCATGTTTATTACCCTATTTTTGCTAGGTCAGCGAGGTCAACACTTCCCTTATTGTCACATTATCCTCTCTGTAATGCTCTGTGGTACCACGCTAATGCTGTTTGACATTGGGTTTTCATGCTACTATTTCATCCTCTGCATTAATTCCTTTTCATACCTAACCTAACCTACCAGTGCAGGACTATGGGTACTGTACTAAGGCCGGCAGCTGCTATGACCTAAGATGCATCCGTGAGAGCGTGAAACACCTGTACACTTGCAGAGGTCAAATGAGTTGCCTTCCACTTCACTGTTCTCTTGTCTTTAACAGTAACAGTAGAGTGGAGCCACACGGACAGCCTCATTATGTTCAGTAGGACTGTTGCTGTAGCTGTCTGTTCTTCTTTTGTACTCCTTTGTACCTAGAAAGTGAGAAGATTGTGATTCTTGATTGGCCGGGAAACTCGACTCTTAAGTCCTGTCGAGGAGTGTGGGGATTTGTTGAAGAATTGTGAGTTTATATTAGTCAGGCATTTGCAAGGGTAATTATTGGTCTCATTTGGAACTAATTGTAAAGTTAATAATGACCAGATGTCTTTAAAAGGTCATCCCCCCAAAAAAGGTGGAAATAACAATGTTTTCTTTCAGGTTGCAACTCATGAACGATACTGTATTTGTATGAAATGTACATATCTTCACATTTTTTTTTATGAATTATTTTTTTGTAGTCATTTATCTGATTTGGGGTTCAAGAGTACCATTGTAGTGTGACCTGTGATGATGATTGTCACGTTATCTGAGGTCAAGCTTTGTGGTGCTCCCTGACTGACCCCTTGACCCCTGACCCTTTGACCTGGAGCCATGACCTGTGGGTGTTTAATGCAGCTAGTTGACCTTCATAACTTAGTATAGCAACTTGTAGGAAACGGATAATCACTCAAGGAATTGAAACACATTTTATTTGTGAATTTCAATTTTACTATTTTCATTGGAATCGATATAATTATTTATTTCAGTTCTATTATTTTTTTGATTTTGAAATTGTTGTTCGTGTATGGAAATATGTACGTATAATTGGTGTGTATCTACGGCATGGTAATTTCGACACATGGATAGAATATTGCATAAATTAAGCTGACATTGTGTGATTGTGGAAACTGTTCTTACAACACAACACAACATAAATCATAAGGTTGTGAATACTTATTGATAATGACGCAAGGCTTTGACGTAAGGAAGGAAAGAAGGAAGCAACACTAATACTGATGTAAGACACATTTCTAAGTACAGTTCAAAAACATTTATCTTTATTTTTTGTGCATGGTTTTCTCAGGAGTAAATAAAGTGCTTCAAATGCATATATTTTCAAATGCCTGATAAAAAAGAGAGACTCCCAACAGTTTTTTTTCTCATTTAGTACATATTCACTAATTCAGTTTAGGATTCTTTTCTTGTGATATTATTGCACTCACTATCAACTAACATAAAGAAAGGCAACGTAAGTAAGTAAATGGTGTCTGTGTTTACGGTGCTAGTGGTAATATTACACTACAGGTTGACTATCAATAATCCGGCATGAGCAAACACCTAATTCTGGGAACAGCGCCATCAAAACATAAACATAAACAGCGCCTCCTGAAAACAGTGATGCGCCAACTTAAGAAATTTGAAACTGCGCTCTGAAATTCATGCCGGAAAACTAATGGAACCGGAATATTGATTGCCGGATTATTGATAGTCAACCTGTATATGGCAGCATGTGGTGGGTAGTGAGTGGAGGAACTGTCTTGCATCCTCCATCAAGGTGCTAAGGTAATAACTTCAGCAAAAACTACTCGGTGGGTGGAAACCGTGAAACATTTATTCTTCCAACATTTATAAAGATCATTCACTTGGTTTACAGAAGGAGACAGACAGACAGACAGACAGAATATAATGTGACCTATGGATTTACTGCTTGGTATCTGTTCTTAAGTAGATATTTGAACATTCTTTTGAGATGAGAGAAGGAAGAGTAAAGTGGGTTTTGGTAATGCTTCCCATTTGTTAGGTTTTGTCTGCAGGTGTTTTTGTTTAGTGGAATGTATAGGAGAGGTAAGTAGTGTTTTGTGCAGTAGACTTACACTAGATGAGTTTGCTTCCTGATAGCTTGTGATAATAACTTTCTTTTGGAGGATATATTTTATACAGATGTGTTTTCAGCTTCACTAAACTTATATTCTCGGGCGGAAGGAGAGCGTCTTGTGCTGGTTGTTGTTATATTGTTGGATCTGGAATACTATAAATAAATTGTACTAGTTAAGGCATCAAGGAACTGTACTCTTCAATCAAGCCATCGTGTAATTAATCATTGGGAATTGTGCAGTTTATATCAAATTTTTTATAGCAATTATATATAAAAAAAAAAACTTAAGGCTGCAAAAATAGGTTAGTGTTACGCAGATTACTTATGAGTTTGTGGCAATATTTTCCATGTGCAATAGTGGCTTGCAGGGAGTTGTTCCGGGGATAGATGAGGAGAGTGAAGTGTTCCCCGCCTGGTGCATTATTGACTGTTTCCATGCTTGACTACGTATTGGTGGAGTGTTGTCTTGACTGTCGTTGTTGGACTTCACTCGTGTCACTCTTGGATTTATAATTGAAATACACATTTTCATATGGCACAGATTAATTTTCCCATTGTATATAATATGATCTACTTAGTTAAGCTGAGTATATTATAGAAATGTGCTACTTTTTATGAAGTGTTTAGCAATGTTGTTTATTTGACAACACCACATCGTTTATACAGAAATTGTTAATATAATACAACCACTATTGAGTAACAGGTATTTTTCAGGAGGTATTTTAGTCTATAAAATCAGGCTTATGGTGAGGAAGGTAATTCTGTATTTAGTTTTATAATGTTAAAAAAGGAATTTCTTATTTTTCTTGTATCATGTTCTGTTCAAGACATCAGTCACGTCCTTCACATTATTGTAATGTGTAATTTTATATATAAATTAAATAAATATCTATAACTGTTATTGTTGTTATGTTTGTCTTTATTTACAGCTTTGGTGGCAACATTTAGCAGTGGAAGGAGACAGTTATGTGCAGGACTTAAGGTGATTAAAAAATCCCCCCGAACTAGGCACCTACACATCATATAGTGCTGCTAGGGTTAACGAGAGTATTGCCTCCCTCACCAAGAAGCTGCCGTGAGCCAGGATTAAACTCACAAGCCGACCACTGCACCACATAGCCACTCAGCCTCCCATGAGCAGCACTTGTAGGCAGTGTTAGCAGTACTTTATATACTACTCAGGTAATAGCCAATCATGCCTCATCTCCTTACATCTTAAACTCTGCTTATTATTTTCTATAAACATCACATAATTATTTTAGTATTTATGCCGGAATCTGAGTATCTATTGCAATCACATATTATAAGGTTCAGGAGCGGGTTACCAGAGTTAATATTCTCCATACGTATCCACTCATCTTGTTCCTGCCTCTCCTGCTGCTTCCTGGCATCCTCCTCCGCTCTCTCCTTCCTGATGCGTTCCAGCTCGGCGAATAGCACAGCCTCATCATCAGAGTCATCAGAATCAGATGCATCATTATCATCGTCTTGAGGGTCATATCTGCATCCAGGTTAGAAGGAGCAATCTGGTCCAATCTTGGCTTCTTGGATGACGAAGAGCTTCCAGACTCCCGGATGGCGGCTGTACTGTTACTACCACTGCCACTGCCACCGCTACTGCTACTGCTGGCGCTGGGTCGCTTGTCCCTAACAGAACGCTCACGGTCTTCCAATTCACGGCAGAAGTCACGGTTACGCAGCTCTTCAGTGGTGGACTGGCCGTGGTCTCAGTACTTGAGGCGTGTGTGTGATGCAAGGTCACGAGCCGAGTACTGCTTGGAGAGTGCATTGAAGTCACGCTCACCTCGACCCATGCCTCCCTTGGCGGGTTCAAAGGTGGGCCATGCAGCTGTAGTCATGGTGGTTCTGGAATAGATGCATTATACTATATGAATATATACGTGATATGCAACATAACTGGTGTCCTAAGTATTATAATTATTAATTGGTAACACAATCAGATTACATTACCTGGCGTCATCTGAGTGTCTGTGTGTGTGTCTAGGATGGTGCACCTGTCCTTTATACCAACATACAGGTATTTTCGGGGTGGTAGTACCGATATTACAGGCATTAGAAGCTCTTCGGTATACCGGTATATTTGTCGATTTTTCATCCTGTCAGCCCGTTAACCCACCAAAACACACTCACAACACAACACACTCACCTTCATCTCTATCCTTGTAGGTCGTTATGTCGTAACACTTGTTTTACTGTACCTAACACGCTATAATTAACACTCTTGGATGTAAACACATAATTACGGTGTTTTTTCTCATTTTTTCGTTGTTTCTTTCCGTTTTTCTGTGTGTTACGGTTTCTTTCGGCTTTACTATCTGTTTGAATAATCTTTATATGTTCTATTCGATGGTTTATAATGGTTTAATTTAATTATTATTGCTTTATTTTCGTTTTCGATTTTATGATTGACCTTAGATATAAAATTTTTTCATGAAATAAATACGAATCAAATATAACAAATGTTTATGTAGTAAACTTTTAAGGATTTCAGACGATTTTTTAAAGTATATATAATTCCTTTCCGGTGTATAGCAAAATTCTCAATTTTGGTTTAATATATACGTGACCCAGCCGTCAAGCCACGGCCGCCATCTTAGTCTACTGTTGAAACCTGTTCATATTATTATATTAGGTTATTTACGCTTAATAGATAATGTTTTCTTTATATCCCTCCACTATTAATGGTGAAGAATAAGGTTGTACTGCTCCTCCATCCCTCAAATAGACATAGAGAGGAACAGGGAAGGTTAAAAAAGAAAAAATATCACCTTGCTGCTAGCGGCTGCTACCGGCTACTAGCGGTCATAGAAGAAGCAGAAGATTATTATTATGATTATCATTT
This sequence comes from Metacarcinus magister, assembly GCA_029783475.1. Taxonomy (NCBI): domain Eukaryota; kingdom Metazoa; phylum Arthropoda; class Malacostraca; order Decapoda; family Cancridae; genus Metacarcinus; species Metacarcinus magister. The sequence continues at coordinate 15,693,723 of JAPQNM010000006.1, forward strand.
ATTGAACTACAAATTAGTATTATACATAATATAGATCAAAAGAAAGAGAGAGAAAAAGCTTTAGAATGTTAATAGATATGTAACGCATGGATATATATTATCAATTCCAATTAATATAATTCTAAGTTTATACTCCCAACCCAAAACCAAGATTAAGGATCAAGGAGAAGGAGGAGGTGGAGGTGGTAGATGAGGAGACGGGCATTAGAAGCCCTTCGGTATACCGGTATATTTGTCGATTTTTCACCCTGTCAGCCCGTTAACCCACCAAAACACACTCACAACACAACACACTCACCTTCATCTCTATCCTTGTAGGTCATCATGTCCTAACACTTGTTTTACTGTACCTAACATGCTATAATTAACACTCTTGGATGTAAACACATAATTACGGTGTTTTTTCTCATTTTTTCGTTGTTTCTTTCCGTTTTTCTTTGTGTTATGGTTTATTTAGGCAGAATATTTATTGAACTCGTTACTGTATGTGTGTGTGTGTGTGTGTGTGTGTGTGTGTGTGTCATCAGGCTGCAGACGCACTGGAGTGGAGGTGGAAGGACGCGGGCCGGGTGGTGGGGGAGGGAGGGAGGGAGAGATGCAAGTTGGGAAACCCCGGTGGTGGTGGTGGTGGTGGTGGTGGCATCGAACAGGTGACCCTTTGCATGGGTCTGGGAAGGAGGAAGAGGAGGAGGAGGTAGTTAGGTTGGCAGGGGGCCACTGATCGCCTCGTGGTGCCATGAGGGTGCCAGGGCTTCCCAGAACAGACAGGACAGTGCCAATGAGAGCCTCCGCTGCGCACTCATATTTAGAAAGCATTGCGGTAACTACTGCACTGATGATAAAACTCACCAACGCAACAACCGATGGAGGGGAAGGGGGGTGGGGAGGCGCTTTACGTAACTACCTGTAATGTGGTGGTGGTGGTGGTGGTGGTGGTGGAAGAGGCAATAGCAATGCAGGTATAAGCTAAGGAACATACGACTGTCGCTGAGTTCAAGTTTTGTGGTTATTTCCTAAGATTGTCTCAAGGCTTCCTATGACGTGTTGTTTAATTGCTTGTGTTTCCTGTTTAGGTATGTGTGTGTGTGTGTGTGTGTGTGTGTGTAATGTAAGTGACGATGCACCAGCTGGATTTGTCAACACACATCAATGAGAACAAACATGGATCTACACTATGGAAATGTACGATTGATGAGGTTAAAGTTTCTGGCACAAAGTGACGCACTTCCAACCTTACTGACGCACAGGTAGCAGATTGCAGAAAGGAACAAGTTTTTTTTTATTATTCATTTATCTATTTATTTATTTAATTATTTGATGTGAGTGTATGTTTGTTGTTACATGTGTTATGCTGCAACTAGGCAAACAAAACACTCATCTGAATTAAACAATCCAAGTTTATATTTCCACCATTGGCAGACAGACAGACAGACAGAGCTCTAGTCCCTCGCTGAGAGGAATAAGTGACAGGTAGAGGTGGAAGGCAGATGGTTATAGAAGTAAAGGCCGAGGAAGCAGCTTTAAATGTTACTGTAACCACTGTTGCTATCTCCCGTGGCGGGCGGGCGGTCGGGTTGGTTGGCGGGCTGGCTGGCTGGCTGGCGAGGAGGAGGTCAGGTGTAAATTTAACTTGTCCATGCATGTAGTAGCACATGTACCGTATATATGGCGGAAGGAGTGCGAGGGTGTATCTTAGAGGAAGGAGAAAGATGCAACAGGAGCAAGGATGAAGAAGAGAAGAGAGAAGGAAGGTGGTAGGGAGGATTAGTGGTGTTAGGGAGACGGGTTAGGGAGGAGAGGACGGATGGAAAGTGAAAGTAACATTTGTGAACCCCGACTGTTCGCAAGGATTCTAGACTCAACTGACAGACGGAGTTACATTTTACCTAGACTCTTCTCATCCCGAAACACCACTATACGATGCGAAATGCTGCTGTATGTAGTGTATAGTATAGTAATATCATACACAACGTATTAGTACCTGTATAATTATCTACCTATCTAGGTAGGGAGGGGGAGGGGCTTGTGTGTTAGTGATAGTGGAAGGGAGGAAGGTGGGGGCTACTTTGGCTTGTTATCTACGTGTCATGAATCTACTTTGGTATGCAATCTACACTTTATATTGCGATCTTCATGTCATGAATCTACTTTGGTATGTGATATATACTTTATATTGCGATCTACGTGTCATGAATCTACTTTAGTATGCGATCTATACTTTATATTGCGATCTACGTGTTATGAATCTACTTTGTGTGTGTGAGCAAAGTGTGTTTATCAAAACTTCCGGAGACTTGGCTATATAGAGAGAGTTGGTGGGGCCTTGAAAGCGAATATCATTGACCCTTCTATAATTGTGTTCTTGATTTCTCTTCCTGCTTCAGTTTCGTTAGAGAACATTTCAGTTATTGACAACATTGCGTTCCATTTTCTTCTTACATAATTACTAAACAGCGTGGACTCTTTCTTGAAATGTTTATAAATATTCAACACGCTGAT
>JAPQNM010000006.1:15713721-15716221 GCA_029783475.1 Metacarcinus magister
GGACGGGCATCTCCACGTCCGAGCCCAGACCACTGTCCTTGCGTGTCTTGTTGCTCACAAAGCTATTCTTGCGGCTCGGGGGACCCTTGTGGAGGGGGCTGCCGTACCCGCTGTTGCTGGTCACGCTGTTCTTGCGGCTGTTAGGCTGTGATCCCTTCTGCTGCGGCGCCTTCTCTTGTTTCTTCTGAGCTTCAGGTAGGATGGGCACCACCTTGAGGTCTTCCTCAGTGGTCATCTCCGTGGCCAACTTGGCAGCCTCAGGCGTCTCGAACTCTATCCAGGCGCAGTGTGTCTCCGTGAGGGCGGCATGCTTGGCGGCGAGTCCCTTGAGGTCCTGCGGGATGGCAGAGCCCGCCCGCACCACGCGGATGAAAGCAATTTCACCACATGCGGAGAACAGTTCCGATACTGACTGTACACTGGGCTTGCTGAGGGGCAGGGCGAGGGCCAACACGGCGCAGGTGACGGGCACCTCGTCCAGGTCGGGCAGCGGGTCCACGCGGCGGATCTTGGTGCGCAGGTCATTGATCTGGATCTTGGAAGATATCTTGTTGAGTGAGTGTGACACCACCCGCCAGTCCTTGGTGAGCTGCTTCACCTTCTTGAACGACGACACCAGTTTGAGGGACACGTAACCTTCCTTGTTGCGTCGGATATGTTTCAACAGGAACTTGTCCTTGGCCACATTGGCATCGCTGAAGTAGAACTCCACCTGGGCCACGATGCGCGACATTAAGTCCTCGTCGGGCACTATCATGTCAGGCTCACGCTCTGCCTCGATGCCGGAGTCCCGTCCGCCCTCCTCGCTGCCGTCAGACACCACGCTGGAGGAACGTTCAGAGCGAGGCTCCAGGTCCCCGTTCACTTGGGTCCCCACATTCTCTCCCACCTCAGGCCCGGAGTCTGCCTGCATGTCCTCCTCCTCCATGCTGACCACGCTGTCGTCGGAGTCCTGACGCTCTAGCTTGGCGGCCAGCTCCAGGGGCAGGCTGGTTTGGGTCGGCAGGCGGGTGTGCTTCACCACCGACCCCATTGTGCTGCCCTCAAGGCTCACCGTTTCGTTGGATGCCTCGCTATCGCTGCTGGTTACCTCTTCGTCGATAATGTCGACAGGTGGCACCGGCTGTGGCACCATCACCAGGCACTCCTCAGACACCGCTGCCATGCTGATGACGGAGGGTGTCACTGAATCAGTAGAACACTGCTGCTAGCCAGTACAGTGGGTCTCAGTGAGGACTCGCCAGGGCCTATAGACGCTGAGTCTAGAAAACCCTGTTCACTTTCGACCGCGTGTTGACACTGCCGTGGCGGTGGTGAGGCAGCTGTGGCGCGGCTCGCTTTACTGCCGCCCTCACCGCCTCGCACGCTATATACTTTCACCTGTGACGTCAGGCGGCGGGGCGGGGCGTAACGCTGACGCAATCTCGCTCACCCACTATTTGTGTATCAGTCTCCGCGTTTCTAGACCTGGGAACACCGCCTCGCCAGGTACCACGCAGATTCACAGGAAAAGACGTGCGTGTCTGCCGGGGGTGATGGGTGGGGGGGAGGGTGGGCAGGGGTGACTCAGGCCGGGGACAGGACAGGAGAGGATGAGGGTACACAACTTCCCTTAACTTTTGGGGCATAGGGAGGGAAGGTGTGTGTGTGTGTGTGTGTGCGTGTGTGTGTGTGTGTGTGTGTGTGTGTGTGTGTGTGCAAATCTTTCACTCAACTCCACACGACACAATTTCACACATTCTTTCTTTCTTTCTTTCTTTCTTTAATTCTTAGTTTATATTTCTGATCTTCTGTGAATGCATTTTTATTTACGCTCTCTCTCTCTCTCTCTCTCTCTCTCGCTCTCTCTCTCTCTCTCTCTCTCTCTCTCTCTCTCTCTCTCTCTCTCTCTCTCTCTCTCTCTCTCTCTCTCTCTCTCTCACGGATGACCCAAAGATGTCAAGTGTGCGTCGTCATTTCAACACACACACACACACACACACACACACACACACACACACACACACACACACACACACACACACACACACACACACACACACACACACACAGTCACGGGACCAACGAAGCTCTAGGGAGGGAGGGAGGAGAGAGAGAAAGAGGGAGAGAGAGAGAGAGAGAGAGAGAGAGAGAGAGAGAGAGAGAGAGAGAGAGAGAGAGAGAGAGAGAGAGATGACCTTGTATCTTGCTTCTTCAGCGCATTACTAGATCACTTTTAACAAGCTCAGGACAATACTAGTACGGCCTCGCCAGAACTAGAACGAATGTGCGATAACAATACTTCCCAGGAGTAGGAGGAGGAGGAGGAGGAGGAGGAGGAAGAAGAGGAGGAAGAGGAGGAGGAGGAAGAAAGAAGCCTTATAATATTATTTCGCGCAATTTGACCCTAACACTATTAGATCATTCAGGAAATACGTAAGTCTGACCCTGTGTGGCGGCTGTGTCAATGACCTTATGTAGTTACGTCCACATAACTAATACAGACATAAGAACAGAAGTC
>JAPQNM010000006.1:15732521-15735021 GCA_029783475.1 Metacarcinus magister
CACCCAGTACATTACATAGTGAGTGACCTTGATAACAGCATTGAGAACAGACTGCTGATGAAAGGCGACCGTGGAAGGAGAGGAAGAGTAAGCTAGGAGGGAAGTCGACACACACACACACACACACACACACACACACACACACACACACACACACACACACACACACACACACACACACATACTTCCCCTTTACTACTACTACTACTACTCTTTTAGACAATTTATACAACGTACCAGCACGTGGCAAGGTAACATAATGAGAGAGAGAGAGAGAGAGAGAGAGAGAGAGAGAGAGAGAGAGAGAGAGAGAGAGAGAGAGAGAGAGAGAGAGAGAGAGAGAGAGAAGAGGGGGGAGGTAGCCTATCTAAACACCACTATAACCAGCATATTACCACTGACAAATACTAAATCTCCCCAGTAATAATCGCGTGACCTTGACGGCTTGACGTATATTACACTCATTTTACACCTGCGAATTGACGTCATGAGAGAGAGAGAGAGAGAGAGAGAGAGAGAGAGAGAGAGAGAGAGAGAGAGAGAGAGAGAGAGAGTGAGAGTGAGAGAAAGAGATATTTCCCCTCTCCTCCTCATTACCTTGCATTGTATGTTTGAAACGAAGAGGGGAAGGAGGGGAGGAGAGGAGAGGAAGTGTGTGTTCTTAGTAACGATGGTTATTTTTATGCTGTGCTGGGGTGGAGGTTGGGGGTGGGGGTGGGGGTGGAGGGGGGGTGGAGGGTGGAGGTGGGGGGTAGGGGTGAAGAGAATAGAATAGAAAGGTGAAGGTGTGCTCTCTCTCTCTCTCTCTCTCTCTCTCTCTCTCTCTCTCTCTCTCTCTCTCTCTCTCTCTCTCTCTCTCTCTCTCTCTCTCTCTGTAGTTTCCTAGAAGGCCACTGGTGCCAATACCTCCACTGCAACCACCTGGGCCGGTAAGGAGGAAGGGAGGGGAAGGGAGGAAGGAAGGGAGGAAAGAAGGGAGGAAGGGAGGAAGGAAATTAAAGGAGGAAGAAAGGAGAGACACACTTGCCAACTATGCAAATATGTGTTAAAAAAAAGATAACTCTTTCTCTCTCTCTCATGAAAGAGAGAGAGAGAGAGAGAGAGAGAGAGAGAGAGAGAGAGAGAGAGAGAGAGAGAGAGAGAGAGAGAGAGAGAGAGAGAGAGAGAGAGAGAGAGAGAGAGAGTAATCCTTATCCTTGACCCTAAACCTGAAGTAAAGAGCGAGGTTATATATCGCTTTTGTTTTCCTCTTCACCTTTATTCTCATTCTTCTTCTTCTTCTTCTACTTATTCTTCTTCTTTCTTTTTCTTTTTCTTCTTTTTCTGCTTTTTCTTCGTTATCCTCTAATGTTTTTCTTCTTCCTCCTTTTGTTTTTATTCCTCCTCCTCCTCTTCTTCCTTCCTCCTCCTCCTCCTCCTCCTCCTCCTCCTCCTCCTCCTCCTCCTCCTCCTCCTCCTCCTCCTCCTCCTCCAAAGAATAAGAAGAAAAATGGAAAACTTAATAATCAGAAAAAAAAACTAAATATAACTGACAAGAAACAAGAAACAAAACCATTAAATACAAGGAAAAGTATATTAACAAAGGAGAGAGAGAGAGAGAGAGAGAGAGAGAGAGAGAGAGAGAGAGAGAGAGAGAGAGAGAGAGAGAGAGAGAGAGAGAGAGAGAGAGAGAGTAACAGGTAGACAGGAAATAACCATGGCCCAGATTTAACTAATCGGAAATACTAAGAGTGTGCGATAACTACTACAACAATAACAACAACTACTACTTCTACTACTACTGCTACTACTACTACTACTACTAATAATAATAATAATAATAATAATAATAATAGTAGTAGTAGTAGTGTCATTCACCTTTCTATCCTCTCACTCTCTTGTCTTGTCACTTTCCTTCCTCTCTCTCTATATATACTCCATTTAGTCGTCTATTTCAGGAGATTGACAACGATTATAATTTGTTCCTCACTCTCTCTGAATATTTCCTTTCCTCCACCACACTCTGCCACCCTTCTCTGCCTCTACTCTCTGCTACCCTCTGCCACCTAACCTAACCTTATCTAACCCTCGCACTCTCCCCCAAAACGCACCTTCCTTCCTTCCTTCCTTCCTTCCCTTCCCTAGAACATCCCAATCTAATGTTGAAGTGTTTTAAAGTGTATTACAGGTGAAGGAACATCGTGATTAGTTAACATAGGATTGCACAGGTAGAACAGGTAATCTAGGAAGAAATTTATCGTAATCTCCGTTCACAAATGCAAAATAGTGGTATAGAAGCCCTTTTTATTTTTTTTTTTTTTACCTTTTGTGTTAAACTTTTTTTTTTAAACACTACATCATATACCTTTGTGGCCAGTAGGCATTGATGGAGCCTTATTGATGGTCGGCCTCCCCCTGTTAGTATTGCTCAAGGAAATTCTTAATCTAGGAAATATATAAATACATAAGTTTAAAGGTCTAAATTTATATTCAGTTTTTAACGTTGAAAGAGTCAGGATGG
>JAPQNM010000006.1:15740021-15745021 GCA_029783475.1 Metacarcinus magister
TTATATTCCCTCTAAGTATGTTTGGACCTTAATTGTATACGAGTCAAGAAAGTCTATAATGTAATATATATAAGTTTACGATGCATTTTTCCCTGTACCAACACATTTTCTCTTATCATCTGGTGAAGGACGAATTTCTCTTTAGTCTTGCATCAATTTTCTGTGGAGCTTCACCGTTGCCTATAGAAGATGTTTGAAGGGATACTATACAAGGTTCAGCCCGTTAGTGTTGATGCTTGGGGTGTAAGGGAGTATAGTAGTGGTCCTTCATTTTGTTCAGTAGGTCCTTGGAGGCAGTGACCAGGTGTGTTGCCTTGTCTCCCACGAACCTTGTACTGGGCTTGGGTGAGGCTGTGAGGGGAAGGGAGTCAAAAACGTACATATGAAGGAAAATTAGTATAGGTATGTATGTAGTGAGGCAAGGCATTAGAGGTGAACAGATGACAGTCATAAATAAGAAGAACATAACTAATAGATATTCAGAAGAAAAAAAGTATATTAGAAGAACAAAATTAACAGGAACATATTGGAAATGAAAGATATACACAAGAATGAAAATATATATACACAGACAGGTAGTAATAAGTACGTGATAAATATAGGTAAAGGGAACACACAAGATAACATGCAAGAGGATGGAGGTAAATAATAGGTCACAGGTGTTAATTAATGATGCCAACACTTACCTTAGAGATAGTACTCGAGTCTGTTAGTTAGGTTAGAAAAAAAAAGAAGATTCAGTAGAAATATTACTTAAAATCGTGTTAGTTGTGAAGTGAAAAAACATCAACAATAGGCAATGATTAAGTGAAAAAACAGGAATCTATGATATATCTTAAAGGAAGAAATATTTAGGAAGACAGATAGATATATGATATAGTATTGTAAAGATAGATTAGATAAGAAAGATAAAAAACAAAATGTGTGTGTGTGTGTGTGTGTATGTGTGTGTGTGTGTGTGTGTGTGTGTTTGTGTGGTTAGTATATATATCATGCAAATCAAACAGACAGACAGACAGACAGACAGACGGTAGTACAATACTGTTAAGGAATAAGTTACATGTGTATTGAATAGTGTAAACAATGCAAACAAGCTTCAGTTATAACCAGCAATTAGGATGAAGCAAACAAGCGTTAGAGAGAGAGAGAGAGAGAGAGAGAGAGAGAGAGAGAGAGAGAGAGAGAGAGAGAGAGAGAGAGAGAGAGAGAGAGAGAGAGAGAATTTTAAGTGTCGTGTGAGTCTGTGTTTGGTGTGTGTGTACAGGAGGAGGAAGAGTTTATTGTCACGCAGTTTATAAAGTCAAAATGGGAGTCAAAACAATAAATCCTTGGAACTAAAAATGCCCAAATGGAACAGTTTGTTATGTTTATTGTAATGGTATGGTGTCCCGCCCGCCTGGACCCCTTCATCACAGTGGTGGGTGTAACAGTTACCTTAATACTACTGACTTACAAAGGTCTTACAGCTAAATGTTCGTATACGTGTACAATAAGAGGGTGAGGCCACAGCTTGGTCCCGTGTGGTGGTGCTTCAGTCTCTGTCCAGTAAGGCGTTGTGGGCGTCAGGTGGACATGGGTGGTGTTGCAACGTTAGGCTGGAGTTGAGTGGTTTGTCAGTGACGGGCACGTGGCCGCCTGCGGCTTTGTGCTGGTGGTGTCTCTACACAGACTATTGCAGCTGTAGTGTGTTTGGTGTGTGGTATATACAGTGTTATGTGGTGTACCGCCCACCGCCCACCACCTGCCACCTATCGGCAACACTGATAAGTGTGATAAATGTTCAAGGCACTGTGGGTGGGAATCTTGTCTTTTAGGTGAGCACAGTCTTGAGTGTGAGAGACGGGAGGGCGCGGCGCGGCGCGGCGCCCCTTGTGTAGTGTATAGTGAGCCTCACGCCCACCTCCCTACACCTCAGTACAGTGTTCCCCACACACACCCCACCACCACCACCACCACCGACCACGCCGCCACCAGGGTTAAGGAGCCCATCACTGCCCTGGCCGCCCCTTCAGCCGCCCCTTCAGCCGTCTCCTCCTTGGTGGAGGTCTGATAGGTGGCGATGGAGGGCAGCAGGTTGCCCTCACCAGCACACAGCTCAGACGAGTCGATGAACAGGATGCGGTTCTCGGTGCCTTGGTAGATGGGCGTCATCTGGCTCAGGTAATTGACGTACACGTCCGTGTCCAACAGACCTGCGGGGATACACACACGTCACTTACGGTCACCGGGACGACGCACACAATCCAAGTATATACACACACACACACACACACACACACACACACACACACACACACACACACACACACACACACACACACACACACACACACACACCGGTGAGGTGGTGGTTGATCTTGTTCTCCTTGATGACTGAGTAACCGTCGCCGCCGTTGGCCAGGAAGGAAGGCATCGCCACCTTGTACACTTGGTCTTCCTCCACGTCCGCCAGGCTCGGCACGACACACTGCAGGCACCGGGCTTGAAGACGCACCACGCGGCTCCCCGAAGGCAGGTTGATGTCATACACAACCACGAACCCTGCGGAGGGAACACCAGCGTTAGAATAATACCAGGTCCCCCTCACACCCTCACACACCCTCACACACCCTCACACACTCTCTCACACTCTCTCACCCTCACACACCCTCACACACCCTCTCACCCTCACACCCTCACCCTCAAACCTGGTCAGCTGTGAATCGTGTTATGTACTGACAGACAACGACACCGGTTCCCTTTTAGGCCCTATCCCTTCCCCCCAAGAACACCGTTATATCCCTTCCCTTCCCCTTACAAGCCTCCACTAATTGCTGGGACCTGTTCTTCAGCCCACCGCCCGTCACAACCACTCACCAGACACTTGCAGGAATCCACCCGACGCTGACATGCCCGTAGGATCGTACTTTTTGACGGAGTGTTCAAACATTTCCTTGACGTGACGGCCGCGCAGCTCCACTATATCAATGGTGTTCTGGAAGGGCGCCACGGAAAGCACGTCCTCCATAGTGATTGATCCTGTTGGGTTGGAAGGGTGAGGTTATTGCATGCTCAGAGGCCCGCTAAATTTTGAAGGAATGTAAAAAGTACTTTTAATAACTTTTAATCGGTTTTAATCAGCTTTAATTCGCTAACAGTTCAAGATATGGAAACCAAATAACACCTATACGTTAAATTGTGTAGAATTAGGATAGGTCATCTCAGTGTATTTTTGTCATATGATACCAGCATTAGCCAGTAAAGTTAAATAATGGTTATTTCATTATTGTTGTTAGGCAAGCAAGGGTGAAATACAGTTTGATATTATAGTAATCAGGAAAATAAGGCCAGATTCGTGTTCAGCATGACCGAAAACCTCATTGTAGCAATTTACATGAGATTCGGAGGTATGGAAATTTTCATGAAATTTTGTAGGGTACACCCTTAGAATTTTTTACATAAATCACATATTTTGAAATAACTTGAAATGTATGGGGCTTACGTAAAAAACATATAGAATATAAAAGAAAGAACAGAAGACGCTCGTTCTAGTGAGCTATACTATAATTGAATTGGAATGTAATTATAGATGTAGGAGTGTAAAGTATTATGCATTAATTTCTTTCATAAAATTCTTATTTTCTTCATAGGTATTTCAGTTATTGAAAAGATGATGATAGTATGAGACATACATTATCAAACTCCATGATTTAACTTCTATACAATTTTCCTGTAGGACTAATATTTACGTAGTAAAATGGGAAAACCTTTTTCGACCTCAATTCTGGTGGAATTTACGGGCCAAAAAATGGAAAATCCAAATACTATAGTAATGACAAAACTAATTCCAGATTCGTGTTCAGCATGACTGAAAACCTCATTGTACCAATTTTCATGAGATTCGGAGGTGTGGAAATTTTCATGAAAATTTGTAGGGTACACCCTTAGAGTTTTTGACATAAATCATATATTTTGAAATAACTTGAAATGTATGGGGCTTACGTAAAAAACGTATGGAATATAAAAGAAAGAACAGAAGACGCTCGTTCTATACAGCTATAGGAAATTGAAATTGGGAAGTAATTAAAGATGTAGCAGTGTAAAGTATTATGCAATAATATCTTTCACATCACTTTAATTTTCTTCATAAGTATTAGAGTTATTGGAAAGATGATGACAGTATGAGATAGGCATTATCAAACTCCATAACATTATATATGTGCAATTTTCCTGTAGGAGTAATATTTACGTAGTAAAATGAGAAAAAACTCCTCCGACCTCAATTCTGGTGGAATTTACGGGCCACAAAATGGAAAATAAAAAATATTATAGTAATGACAAATATAATTCCAGATTCGTGATCAGCATGTCCGAGAATCCTTTGGTAACAAACAATGTTAGGTAACAACGGTTTTGTTACTGAATGTAGCGGGCGGGGGCACCTTTCTATGTTCTCGCCTAGGGCGCCAGAAATGCCAGGACCGCCACTGGTATAAACTGTGGAACTCTTTACCTGAATCTGTATTTCCACCTTCCTATATACTACTTGAACTCATTTAAAAGAGGAATATCAACACACCTGCAACCTTAAGATGGTTAGACGTGTCGTAAGGCTTAGCTATGAACTGCTTTAAGCTGTAAGAGTCATTACATGAATATACGTGGAAGTTAAGAATATATGTGTTCCTTACGGGGGTAGCAAGACTGTGGGTTAGTGAGCTCGATCATATCCTCTTAATTTGTTATTGGAATTGGACAGGTGTAGGGAAGGAAGGAGAAGTAGTTAATCTTACCATTGTTCTCCATCTGACTGACTGAGGCTCTGATTCCCCCTCCATTCAGTATTGCCAAGCCGGTGTGTGCCCAATTCAGATCGTCAGGATATTTAGCATTCTGAAAACGTAACATAACATAACATAACATAACATAACGTCATTCCTTCACATCAACACACACACATCACACACACACACACACACACACATACATCAAGACACACATCACACACACACACACACTAC
>JAPQNM010000006.1:15747521-15755021 GCA_029783475.1 Metacarcinus magister
ATTATGTAGTCAATGTAAGGAATGGGAGGAGGAGGAGGAGGAGGAGGAGGGATGAATTTTCACTGTCAAGAGCTTAGGTTTCATTGAGTAAGTGCTGAAGTGTGCTGAGTAAGTGCTGAAGTGTGCTGAGGAAGTGCTGAGGAGGTGCTGAGGTTGTTGACTAGTGCTGCACGGCTTGAACTTGCTCTCAATTGTTTATCAAGAAATCATTACGTAATATTTTTTTTTTTCCTTTTCTGCTTAAGGTAAATTCCACTTCGTGTTAATTTTCGTTACATTTGTGGAGGAAGTTATATTTTTTTTTTTATTACATATTTCACGGATATGATGAAATGAATGAATGACGTCAGTGATTTTGAGGGTGTACGTGTGTGTGTGTGTGTGTGTGTGTGTGTGTGTGAGTGTGTGTGTGTGTGTGTGTGTGTGTGTGTGTGTATGGTGGGGGGTGGGGTAATAGGAGTGTAGGGGGGAGAAATAGAGAGAAAAAGAGAGAAAGAGAGATAGAGATAGAGATAGAGATAGATATATAGAGAGAGATAGATAAAGAGAAAGAGAGAGAGGTATATAATAGAGTGGAGGCGTTCTTATATAAAGACAATGGTTTTGAAAAGTTACACGAGAATCCCGTAGATTTTCTGACTTTCTCCCGTTTGTCTCTATAAACTGTGTTGCAGAAATACATGAGCACAATTTGGATGTACGTATTAATATTGGTGTTGTTATATGTTGTTGTGGTCAATAAACTATCTATCTATCTATCTATCTATCTATCTATCTATCTATCTACCTATCTATTTATCTATCTATCTATGACTACCTGAATACAGTCTTAGGGTCGTTGAGGTGAAGGAGCATAAGAGATTAGCAAAGAAATTAAAACGTTCATACAGACAGACAGACAGACAGAAATGGGAGCAATGTGGAGGAAGGAGGGGTTAAGGGTTGTGGGTTGGGGGTGCGGGTTGGGGTGGATGAAGGAGGAATGGGGTATATAATGTAGGTTAAGAGTGTGTGTGTGTATTGTTTTCCCATCCATGTTGGTGTTAAAGGAAGTGAGAGAGAGAGAAAGAGAGAGAGAGAGAGAGAGAGAGAGAGAGAGAGAGAGAGAGAGAGAGAGAGAGAGAGAGAGAGAGAGAGAAAGAAAAAATTTAAATAAGCCTACACACTATTTTTTCCCCTCCTCCATCTCCTCTCCTTTCCACACCTCTCCTCCAGTCTCTCCATCTTTCCACTTCCTCTACCTTGACTTAACCCTTACACTGCCGTCTACAGCAATTGCTGTAAACCAAATTATTAATTGTAGCGACAAATTGGCAACTACCGGGCATGCAAGCATTAACCACGCCCCTTTTCAAATCAGTCACACCCCATCTGTGTATATATATATATATATATATATATATATATATATATATATATATATATATATATTTTATTTTTTTATATTATATATATATATATATATAATATATATATATATATATATATATTATAATATATATATATAATATATATATATATATATATATATATATATATATATATTATAATATATATATATATATATATATATATATATATATATTAAAAAAGAAATTTTATATTAGATATATATATATATTTAAATTTTTTTTTATATTAGATATATATATTATATATATATATATATATATATTATATATATTTATCATTTTTATCATCAATGTTTATTTTTATCATCAATGTTTATTTTTATCATCAATTTTTATTTTTATCATCAATGTTTATTTTTATCATCATTATTTATTTGTATCATCATTATTTATTTGTATCATCATTATTTATTTGTATCATTATTATTTATTTGTATCATTATTATTTATTTGTATCATTATTATTTATTTGTATCATTATTATTTATTTGTATCATCATTATTTATTTGTATCATCATTATTATTTGTATCATCATTATTTATTTGTATCATTATTATTTACTTTTATCATCATTATTTATTTGTATCATCATTATTTATTTATCATTATTATTTACTTTTATCATCATTATTTATTTTTATCATTATTTATTTTTATCATTATTATTTATTTTTATTATTAATATTTATTTTTATCATAAATATTTATTTTTATCGTTAATATTTATTTTTATCATTAATATTTATTTTTATCATTAATATTTATTTTTATCATCAATATTTATTTTTATCATTAATATTTATTTTTATCATTAATATTGATTTTTATCATTAATATTTATTTTTATCATTAATATTTATTTTTATCATTAATATTGATTTTTATCATTAATATTTATTTTTATCATCAATATTTATTTTTATCATTAATATTTATTTATATCATTAATATTTATTTTTATCATTAATATTTATTTTTATCATTAATATTTATTCTTATCATTTATATTTATTTTTATCATTAATATTTATTTTTATCATTATTATTTGTTTTTATCATCAATATTTATTTTTATCATCAATATTTATTTTTATCATCAATATTTATTTTTATCATCAATATTTATTTTTATCATCATTATTTATTTTTTATCATTATTATTTATTTTTATCATTATTATTTATTTTTTTCATTATTATTTATTTTTATCATTATTATTTATTTTTATCATTAATATTTATTTTTATCATTAATATTTGTTTTTATCATTATTATTTATTTTTATCATTAATATTTATTTTTGTCATTAATATTTATTTTTATCATTAATATTTATTTTTATCATTATTATTTATTTTTATCATTAATATTTATTTTTATCATTAATATTTATTTTTATCATTAATATTTATTTTTATCATTAATATTTATTTTTATCATTAATATTTATTTTTTATCATTAATATTTATTTTTATCATTATTATTTATTTTTATCATCAATATTTATTTTTTATCATCAATATTTATTTTTATCTTCATTATTTATTTTTATCATTATTATTTATTTTTATCATTATTATTTAATTTTATCATTATTATTTATTTTTATCATTATTATTTATTTTTATCATTACTTATTTTTATCATTATTATTTATTTTTATCATTAATATTTATATTTATCATCAATATTTATTTTTATCATTAATATTTATTTTTATCATCAATATTTATTTTTATCATCAATATTTATTTTGATCATCAATATTTATTTTGATCATCAATATTTATTTTTATCATCATTATTTATTTTCATCATCATTATTTATTTTTATCATCATTATTTATTTTCATCATCATTATTTATTTTTATCATCATTATTTATTTTTATCTTTAATATTTATTTTTATCATCATTATTTATTTTTATCATCATTATTTATTTTTATCTTTAATATTTATTTTTATCTTTAATATTTATTTTTATCATCATTATTTATTTTTATCTTTAATATTTATTTTCATCATCATTATTTATTTTTATCATCATTATTTATTTTTATCTTTAATATTTATTTTTATCATCATTATTTATTTTTATCATCATTATTTATTTTTATCTTTAATATTTATTTTTATCTTTAATATTTATTTTTATCATCATTATTTATTTTTATCTTTAATATTTATTTTCATCATCATTATTTATTTTTATCATCATTATTTATTTTTATCTTTAATATTTATTTTTATCATTATTATTTATTTTTATCATCATTATTTATTTTTATCATTAATATTTATTTTCATCATCATTATTTATTTTTATCATCATTATTTATTTTTATCTTTAATATTTATTTTTATCATCCGATGAGCTGCGTCAAGTTGGCAATGGCACATTTTTACAGAATATTTG
This sequence comes from Metacarcinus magister, assembly GCA_029783475.1. NCBI lineage: Eukaryota > Metazoa > Arthropoda > Malacostraca > Decapoda > Cancridae > Metacarcinus > Metacarcinus magister. Next base: position 15,751,355 of record JAPQNM010000006.1, read on the forward strand.
CATCCAAGATATATTGTGTATAGAAAGAAAAATATTTTTCCTCTATTCTTCAGATCGTTGTGAGTTGATAAAGAAAAATTTGAATAAAATCATAATTTTTTTTTAAATCTAGAAATCGAACACTTAGAAAAGACCTCGGCAGTGTAAGGGTTAAGTTCATTATATAGGGAGGAGGAGGAGGAGGAGGAGGAGGAGGAGGAGGAGGAGGAGGAGGAGGAGGAGGAGGAGAAGGAGAAGGAGGAAATTAGGTAATGCAGTTGACCTATCAGAGAGAAATAAAAAAAATAGTTCCTTGCCATTCGATTCAATAATATTTTCTTGTTTTTTTTTTTTCTGCTTAAAGTAAATTCCACTTTTTCTCAAATTCTCGTTAACATGATTTTCTTTTTTTTTCTCTCTTTTTTTTTCTCTTTTTTTTCTCTTTTTTTTCAAGTGGTCTTAATTATTTCCCTCGACCTGGTTAAGTGGGTGAGTTGAGGGTGAGGTTAAGGGTGGGTTGAGGGTGGGTTGTGTTGCCTCACTTCAACCCACTATACTTTGTCTTTTTTTTTTCTTTTTCATTTCCATTTCAAAGATTCACTCGAGTTAGTTGATTCGAGTCGTGTTTCGTGTGTTATTCAAGCTGCTTCTTACGCTCACTTGTTTCGTTTGGCTTTTGTTTACATGGCTTCTTATATTTTATTTTTATTTTTTTATCTTTTCTTTTTCTCTCTTCTTTCTTCCGTTTTATTTAATTCTTCGTTTTTGTGTTTTTTTTCTAATTCTGTTTCGGTTTGGTTTGATTTGGTTCAGAATATAGTTTAGTTTAGTGTTATTCTCTCTCTCTCTCTCTCTCTCTCTCTCTCTCTCTCTCTCTCTCTCTCTCTCTCTCTCTCTCTCTCTCTCTCTCTCTCTCTCTCTCTCTCTCTCCTCTTCGTAACTTTCTGCTTCCTTCCTCATTTTCTTAATTTCTTTCCCCACCTTTCCTCCTGCCCTATTTACCGGTCTGTCTGTCTGTCTGTCTGTCTGTTTTTCTGTCTCTCAGGATAGCACAGGTAAGGTGTTCAAAACCTACCTGTATTTTTCTACCTACACACACACACACACACATACGCACCTAACCTAACCTAACCTAACCTAACCTTATCCCCTCTCTCTCTCTCTCTCCTCTCTCTCTCCTCCATTTCAGAGCCTCACCTGTGTATAGGAAAGTGTTAGAGTGTCCACCCACTACTACGTCCACTTCCTCCACTTCTTGCGCAATCTGCTGGTCCTTAGTGAAGCCAGCGTGTCCCAGGGCGATGATAATGTCAACTCCTTCCTCCCGGCGTAACCTTCTCGCTTCCTTCCTCACGGCTACCACCTCGTCTCCTATGTCGACTTGGCCTGTCTCAGCGATTTTCTGTTGAGGATCAGTAAATATTAGGTAAGTAAAGTAGTTTGGTTCTCTCTCTCTCTCTCTCTCTCTCTCTCTCTCTCTCTCTCTCTCTCTCTCTCTCTCTCTCTCTCTCTCTCTCTCTCTCTCTCTCTCTCTCTCTCTCTCTCTCTCTCTCTCTCTCTCTCTCTCTCTCTTTCATCAGGTGATTAAAATAAAAAAGGTTGAGGTAAGGTAAGGAAAGATTTGTTTATGCGTAAGTTGAAGAGGAAAGGAAATCGTGCGTGAAGGGAAAGGAGGAGGAGGAGGAGGAGGAGGAGGAGGAGGAAGAAGAGGAGGACGAATGCATAGGAAAAAAAGAGGAATGAGTACAACAAGAGAAGAGGAGGAGGAGGAGGAGGAGGAGGAGGAGGAGGAGGAGGAGCAGACTTTTACGTAAGGTTTGATAACAGGAGCGGAGATGAGGCTGGGGGGTGGAGGAGAGAGAGAGAGAGAGAGAGAGAGAGAGAGAGAGAGAGAGAGAGAGAGAGAGAGAGAGAGAGAGAGAGAGAGAGAGAGAGAGAGAGAGAGCGATGGGAGGGGGGTGTAATTCAGATGTGAAGATGTGGGGGGAAGTTTGATAGAAGAAGGAGGAGGAGGAGGAGGAGGAGATATAGGAAGGAGAGGGAGGGAGGGAATGAGGGAGGGGAGGGGGGGGGTAGGGAACATCACAAGAAACATGACTGACCAGTTTAATCAACCTCTCTGAAGGCTGTTTGACTGTGGCATCTCCCCTCCTCCTCCTCCTCCTCCTCCTCCTCCTCCTCCTCCTCCTCTCCATCCCCTCCTCCCCCTCCTTCCCCTCCCCCTTCCCTTTCTCTAACTACACTCCCTTCTCCTTCCCTCCCCATCCGTTCTCTCTTTCCTCCCCTCCCTTCTCTACTTCTAGCCTTCTTCTTCTACTATCCTTTCCTTCCTCCTCCATTTATTTCCTTCCCTCACTTCCACTTTCTTCCCTCCCTCACTCCATCCCTTTCCTTTCCCTCCCTCCCTTATTTTTACGTTTTTCCATACTTCTTTTCCTCCCTTATACCTCCCCTGTATCCCTCTTTTTCTCCCTGTACCCTCCCTTCCCTCATTCTAGACAGAGAGAGAGAGGGAGAAAGAGACAGACAGACAGACAGAGAGAGAGAAACAAAAATAGATCTACCTCTAACCTTGCTTCCCCTCTAAACCTCTCTTTCTTACCCTCCCCCCCCCCTTTATCCACACAATACAATCCCCTCCCTTGCTAACTAAACTCCCTATCCCCCCTTCCTCCTCTCCCTTCTTCCCCTCCTCCTCCTCCTCCTCCTTCCCCTTATCAAGCCAGGCCTAAAGAAGAAAATAATTGCTGCCAACCTGTAGGATTGTTATTTTTTTAGGTTTCAGAACATCTAAATTTTGAGGTGGTGGTGGTGGTGGTGGTGGTGGTGGTGGTGGTGGTGGTGGTGGTGGTATGTTGTTGTTGTTGTTGTTGTTGTTGTTGTTACTGAGGAGAGAATAAATTAGATGGATTCAGTGAGAGAGAGAGAGAGAGAGAGAGAGAGAGAGAGGAGAGAGAGAGAGAGAGAGAGAGAGAGAGAGAGAGAGAGAGAGAGAGCAAGGAGTAAGTAAGTGAGTGAGTGAGTGAGTGAAGTGGTTAGGAAGTGTAAAATTATGGAACAGGATCAACGTTTATGGGAACTACTTACATTATGTTAAGTTATTTATAAGACACCAGTTTGGTTTAGGGGGGGTGGGGGGGGGGCACTGTATGTCAATGGCGATCAAGTATTACTTAAAGAAAAAATAATACTAACACGAAATTATACCCTTGGTCCTGAATCTCAATCGCTGCACTATTATTATTATCATTATTATTATTTGTATTATTATCATTGCTACAATATAACTGGTTTACAATTGTCTCCCGTCGATAAGGACACCAACACCCCTCTCTCTCTATCTCTATCTCTATCTCTCTCTATCTCAACACAACACCAATGACTCTTAACCTAACCACAATCCATAGAACGCGCAGCACTATTTTAATACCTCACCGTCACCCACCAATGCGCAACACACAGTATAATCTTGAACGAAGTAACACAATGTAACATGAAATCACACCGTCACACACCTAAGCTGCTCTTGGTGTATAGTTTAATAATACTATGGGAGTTTAAGTTAAGTCAAAACACCCTGAGTTATTTCATCACTACTACTCATTACCATTACAATAGCTCTTACAAAACCAGACTGCATCAGTAATCCTCTCAAACCTACATTTACCTTGGCACACACACACTGATC
>JAPQNM010000006.1:15760021-15837521 GCA_029783475.1 Metacarcinus magister
GTTTTCGTAACAGAAATACGGAAATACAATCAAAGTTACACAAATCATCACATTGATAATAAAATCCATGACATATCCTTTTAAAATCCCTTTCTACCCTGTGAAAAAAAAAGGGAAATAATGATAATAATGCTATCAGTCACTCCTTTCGTCACGCCGCTTGTACTCGAGTGGTGAGTTCTGTCACGTAGCAGTAGTAAGGTCAGCTTTTAAACTAGCGAGAGTGTAGTGTGTTAAATCATCTTGACAGCGAGATTTCAACACGCGCTCAACCTCCTTCCCTTACACCGTCTCGTTGGAGTCTACATGAATAAAAATACTAATTAAAACAGCGAAAACAAGCAACTGTTTAAATAATGTTTGATAGATAAGATAAAACTACAAGCTTATTCACTCTAACAACAATTTAGCTAGGAGTAATGTGTGTGTGTGTGTGTGTGTGTGTGTCTGTGTGTCTGTGTGTGTGTGTGTGTGTGTGTGTGTGTGTGTGTGTGTGTGTGTGTGTGTGAGTGTGTTGTCGCAAGATAATACAATGTACGCATAAACATGATTATTGTGTCGAGTTAGTTGTTAAGATTTTGTAACCACGAACAGAGAACTTCCTTGTAATCCTCCTCCTCCTCCTCCTCCTCCTCCTCCTCCTCCTCCTCCTCCTCCTCTTCCTCCTTTTTTCAGAGAGAGAAAGATAGAGAGAGAGAGAGAGAGAGAGAACCAAGATATGATTAGTTTAGCTGTTCAGATTGACCCAAAAAAAACTTGTATCGTGAAACATTTCTAACAAGAAAAATCTGACATTTGACACACACACCCTCCCCTCTGCCACCTACTTCCCTCTCCCCCTACATCCCCCCCCCTTTATCCTACCTACCCACAACCCCCTCCCCCACCTTCCCCTCTCTTTGTTGTCTCCCTCTTTCACCCTTGACCCCCCCCCCACCTCCTTCCTCTCTCTCTCTCTTTCTCTCTATCTCTATCTCTATCTCTATCTCTTTTACGACCTCTTAACATACATGGAAAAATAAATTGAAAATGTGTGAGTGGCATTTGAAAATTGTTGGTCATTTATTACAGAGGTTTTCGTTATTTTCGGAATTATTTTAAATGCGAGTATTTTCTTCATATTTTTTTTTTGTGTGTATGTGTGTGTGTGTGTGTGTGTGTGTGTGTGTGTGTGTGTGTGTGTGTGTGTGTGTGTGTGTGTGTGTGTGTGTGTGTGTGTGACCCAACGAGAGAGAGAGAGAGCGAGAGAGAGAGAGAGAGAGAGAGAGAGAGAGAGAGAGAGAGAGAGAGAGAGAGAGAGAGAGAGAGAGACGACAAGTGGCTGGTGAGTGAAAGAGAAGAGAGATAATAAAGAAAGAGAGTGAGTGAGTGAGTGAGTGATTTAAGAGAGAGAGAGAGAGAGAGAGAGAGAGAGAGAGAGAGAGAGAGAGAGAGAGAGAGAGAGAGAGAGAGAGAGAGAATATAAGATAGAAAGAGACAGAGAGAGAGAATATAAGAGAGAAAGAGACGTTCTTCCTTAGATACAAAAATTCTTGCACAAATAAACACGATTATAACAGCGTCAAAAGATTGCTTACGGCGCCTTGATTCTACCCAGAGAGAGAGAGAGAGAGAGAGAGAGAGAGAGAGAGAGAGAGAGAGAGAGAGAGAGAGAGAGAGAGAGAGAGAGAGAGAGAGAGAGACGTTGAAGTAGAGTCTGTAGGTGACGAGAATAGTGTCTGAAGAGTGGAGACTTTTGTTATATCAAACGAGGAGGATGGGAAGGGAAGGGAAGGGAAGGGAAGGGAAGGGAAGGGAAGGGAAGGGAGAAGGGAAGGGATGGGAAGGGAAGGGAAGGGAGGGAAGGGATGGAGGGAGGGAAGGGAAGAGGGAAGGGAAGGGAGGAAAGGGAAGGGATGGGAAGGGAAGGGAAGGGAAGGGAAGGGAAGGGAGGGAAGGGAAGGGAAGGGAAGGGAGGGAAGGGAAGGGAGGGAAGGGAAGGGAAGGGAAGGGAAGGGAAGGAGGGAAGGGAAGGGAAGGGAAGGGAAGGGAAGGGAAGGGAGGAGGGAAGGAGGGAAGGAAAGGGAAGGGAAGGGAGGGAAGGGAGGGAAGGGAAGGGAAGGAAAGGGAAGGGAAGGGAAGGAAAGGGAAGGGAAGGAAAGGGAAGGGAAGGGAAGGGAAGGGAAGGGAAGGGATGGAAAGGGAAAGGAAAGGATGAGAAGGGAAGGTAAGGGAAGGGAAGGGAATGGAAAGGAAGGGAAGGAATGGGAAGAGAAGGGAAGGGAAGGGAAGGGAAGAGAAGCTGCAAAAGACATGGAAAAAGAGTGAGAGAGAGAGAGAGAGAGAGAGAGAGAGAGAGAGAGAGAGAGAGAGAGAGAGAGAGAGAGAGAGAGAAAAAGAGAGAATCTATTGTAAGCATTTATGGAACGGAAAGGAGGAGGAGGAGGAGGAGGTATAATTATAATTAAAAAAAGATAAAGTACGTAGGTGATGGTCAGGTAATTAAAGTAATTAGAGATATAATGAGAGAGAGAGAGAGAGAGAGAGAGAGAGAGAGAGAGAGAGAGAGAGAGAGAGAGAGAGAGAGAGAGAGAGAGAGAAGAGGAATAATAGAAGGAAAGGAAAGAAAAGGAAAGAAAAGAGAGGAAATATCATGAGTATATTAATAACATGATAATATTAAGACCACATAACTATGATACAAACAGCAGGAGGAGGAGGAGGAGGAGGAGGAGGAGGAGGAGGAGGGAGGAGGAGAAGGGATGTGAGAGGAGGAGGAGGAGGAGGAGTAGGAGGGGAGGACGGTAGGAGAGTGTGGGAGAACCAGATTTTTCCGGGAAGCATAAGATTAAAAAAAAAAAAAAGACAGTTAACTTGAGTTATAAAACTATAGACGCAATAAAGTATTTTAGGAAAGTTGTTACGTGCAAGGAACTAAGAAGTGTAACCATATTAGAACTATTTATGCGAGTTGGAATTTCCCTGCGTGTGTGTGTAAGTAAGTAAGTAAGTAAGTAAGGTTGAAGGAACAGGTTGCCTGGTAAGTATGTAGGCCTTGGGGCATCCCGACCTTGGAGAAGAGTAGAAAAAAAAAAAAACCTAGCTAAATGTAAAGACAACTTGTACCCCGCCCCGCCCTGCCCTATCCTGCCTTGCTAAGCCTTGTGTAGCGGGTAGCAAGGCAAGGCAAGGCGAGGCGAGGCGAGGCGAGGCAAGGCGAGGCGAGGCGAGGCGAGGCGAGGCGAGGCAAGGCAAGGCAAGGCGAGGCGAGGCGAGGCAAGGCAAGGCAAGGCAAGGCAAGGCAAGGCAAGGCAAGGCAAGGCAAGGCAAGGCAAGGCAAGGCAAGGCAAGGCAAGGCAAGGCAGAGCAGGGCAGGGCAGGGCAAGGCAAGGCAAGGCAAGGCAAGGCGAGGCAAGGCAAGGCAAGGCGATGCAAGGCAAGGCGCTGACGAGATAGAAGAGTTAAGGGAATGAAAATAAACTCTAATTTTAAACAGCGAAATTATCAAGGGTCTTTTTAACCTCACCTGTTATAGAAAGTTCACCTAAATAAAAAAAATAAAAAAGATTTCTAATAATCCCACACCTGAGACTACGTATACAATGAACAACAAATCTTCCTTCTTCTGTTCTGATAAAACTTTGTGTGTTAGAAATATATCACAACAGTCGAGCTTTTGTTTAAATCTCACTGCTGTTAAGGCTTGCGTCAGAGGGAAGGTGTGTGTGTGTGTGTGTGTGTGTGTGTGTGTGTGTGTGGGTGTGTGTGTGTGTGTGTGTGTAGAGAGAGAGAGAGGGAGGAGGAAGGAAGGGGAAGGGCGTTGGGGTGAGAGGTGAGGGTGGATTCCTTGCCTTGTGGTTGCTCCGAGTGAAACAAAAAGCAATGTTAGCTAAGTAGGGACAGGCCCGACGAGGGCTCAGGAGGTGACGACTCCGCCTCTGGGAAGGGTTTTACAGTTAGTTACACAGACACACCCCCACACGCCGCGACCTGGGCCCGAGCATGATACTGTTGACCCTGTTGTATTATGGGTGTGTGTGTGTGTGTGTGTCGTGTGTGTGTGTGTGTGTGTGTGTGTGTGTGTGTGTGTGTGTGTGTGTGTGTGTGTGTTATTGTTGTGTTAAGATTATAGACTCCTCCTCCTCTCCTCCTCCTCCTCCTCCTCCTCCTGTTCTAGATCCTTTTATGTCCCCTCCTCCTCCTTCTACTATTCAACTACAACAACAACTATTGATACTACTACTACTACTACTACTACTACTACTACTACTACTACTACTACTACTACTACTACTACTACTACTACTATTACTACTACTACTACTACTACTACTGCTGCTGCTGCTGCTACTACGACTTATCATTCTTACCTTGCATCCTACTCTTCCGTATCAGCATGACATTTCCATTTTCTCACAACACAGGAGGAAGGACGGGAGGGGGATGGGAAGGGGACGAGAAGGGTGACGGGAGGGGGATGGGAAGGGTAAGAGAAGGGTGACGGGAGGGGGATGGGAAGGGGAGGGGAAGGAGATGGGAAGGGGGATGGGAAGGGGAGGGGAAGGGGAGGGGAAGGAGATGGGAAGGGGAATGGGGAGAGGACGTGTTACCTTCATAGAGACTCAAGGATGCAAACATGAACTAAAAACAGTACTATTCCAGGTATAATTATAGTGGAATGTTACTCTTCCACACTCCACCCACTCCACCCACTCCATCTACTCTCTCTTTAAAAGTTATAATGGTGAGGATAATTATTTGTCCACCACCACCACCACCACCGATCACTCACTCACTCACACACTCACTCATGGCTGGATAAGTTCAAAATAATATTGTTTAACCATTCATTCCAGTACAATCATCCACATTATACGTTAAAATGCATTGCTTTTAACTAGCGTAGAAGTGTATTTAAGCTCAACATACATACGCAAGTCAACACGGATTTTATCATATTCCTTACAATTATAGATCACATGAACCATAACTAGACTATAGATACATACACTTCCTTTTCCACTCACTCAAATCTGACATCATCCTTCACTTCATAAATTCAATCTCCACTGGAATGAAAACTTGCACCGCGAATCCTCACTATTATTTCAGGATATACTCGTATGAGCGATCCACTTTTTCTGCACACTGCTCTTCCCTTTCATCGTTTCTTCTGGGTAACTATATATACACTCACCAACACCTCACCTCACCTCACCTCACCTCACCTCACCTCACCTGCAGCAAGGGGAACAGGAGACACGTGGAGGGGAAAGGGAAAGGAGAAGGGGAGTGTAAGGAAGAAAAACCGGAGAGAGAGAGGAGGGACCTGGTTTTGTGGAGGACAGGAGGGAGGAAAGTGAAGGAAGAGGAAAAAGAAAAGGATAAGGAGGTGATAACAGTGACGAAATAATAAGAGAGAGAAGGAGATAACTACATAGATAGAAAGAACAGAGAAGAAAGAGCTTAGTTGATAAAACAGACATACTAAAACCCAACCTTATAGACACGTCCCTGTTAAGCTGAATGAAGAACAAGAACGAGGTTGAAGAACATTATAATATGCACGAAACTGAATAACCATAACCACACACACGATGCTGGAGAGAGAAAGTAATATATATTTTTGTTTTCTACATCACAAACCTTTGGCGCTAATAGGCTTTATGGAGGATAAGATGGACTGCCTCTTGCCCGTTATTTGGCGTAGGTTTAGATTTTTATTTATATAGAGACGATAAGTAAATGAGACGGAGATAGAAAGTGTTCAGTACTTACCATTGCGTCGTGTGGCACTAGGTTAAGGAAGTGGGCCATGGCACGCCACTTATGCACTGTGTACCATATTGTGCCTTGAAAGTAATCCCCAGCAGAGAGATAAAGAACATTGGGAGTCTTAGCGCGCTCTTCATCGACCGCTGTTTTGAGTCTGTTGGGGGAAGGAGAGGATTAGTATGAGATGTAAGACTGATGTATGTGTGTGTGTGTGTGTGTGTGTGTGTGTGTGTGTGTGTGTGTGTGTGTGTGTACTAAAATTAAAGGGTTAAAGGGAGGCCTGAGGGTGTATGTTTGTGTCTGGCGAGGTCTGAAGGTGATGAGAGAGAGAGAGAGAGAGAGAGAGAGAGAGAGAGAGAGAGAGAGAGAGAGAGAGAGAGAGCGCGAGAGAGAGAGAGAGCGATAGAGCAAAGAGAGAGAGAAAGTACAAACAAACTTAGGCACAGATAGAAATATAGGCAAGGACTAAAATACACACACACCACACACACACACACACACACACACACACACACCACACACACACACACACACACACACACACAACCTCACTGAAGGCCAGCGTCGCCCCCCCACGCCGGTGTTCAGGTAAGCCCCACCTTTCCTCCCTCTCCCCCTTCCTCTCTACCTCGTGAATAGGGCTGGAAACTTTCACCGTTCCTTACCGCGTCACTGCTCTTCTAAGAATCATTTCCTTCTACGTTGGCGCGGGATTTTGAAAGCAATGTTATGGTTTATTGTTATCATGGTTTCAGTAACACACGTGATTCTATGTATATATATAAAGGTATTTGATTGGTTGTTTGACACGTGCGTTTATGTGTGTGTGTGTGTGTGTCTTCTTCCTTGATCGTAAAGGTAAGGGATTTCCTGCTAAACATAATCATAATCTTTACACCGCTATGATAGAAGCTTCACCAACGCATTGACTCACTGATAACACCTAACACCTTATACACACCTTTTAAACAAGACTCATATATTCCGGCAGTGAACCATGCAATCATATCATGTACACACCAAATACTAAACCTTGATAGGAGCCTGCAGGAAACTAGCTGATGGACCAAAGTTTAATAGGAATAAATACAAGCTTTTATACGTCTCTCTTCTCCTCCTGTGCTCTTAGAAAGCTTCTGCACCTGCTTGGAAAACCCCAATGGTGCCCAGACCCCCACCTGTAGCCTAGGGCAGTAGGTGGCATGTGTTGTCAGGGTTGGTGGTAAGGGAGAGAGGGAGAGGAAGAGGGAGAGGGAGGTACTGTAGCCTCAGGTTGGTAGTAATTGTTCGTGATGCAATGACTGGCTATTTGGTGTCGTAAAAATAGTTATCATTATTATATACTACTGCTGTTGCTACTGCTAGTGTTAGTGTTGCTATTGCTACTACTGTTTCTGCTACTACTTCTACTAGTTTACCATTGATACACCTCGCCTTACCTGCTCCCACAGAATTTTTCTTGTGCACTTTTTTTGTGTAGTCATTTATGCATATGAGACACAGAGGAATGTGTAAGCATGTTGTGTTCTTTTATTTTGTGATTTGTTTTCAACTCTCTCTCACACACACACACACACACACACACACACACACACACACACACACACACACACACACACACACACACACACACACACTTACCTAGCAAAGCCACCATAACACTTGTTGGCGATCTTATCCTTGTCAGAACACCTCCCTGAGAATACGTTGGTCTCCTCGTAGCGGGCATGGAAGTCGTTCAGGTGAAGTAATGTTAGGTTGAACGTTGCTGCTGCATCCACCACCACCACCACCACCGCCGCCCATAGACACACGCGCACTAACCAAGTCTCCTGCATACTGTCACCTTACTCTCAATGCTTTATTCACCACTTCAGAGGAACACAGTTACTTCCTTCTTCTTTCCTTCCTTTCTTCCTTTCTTCCTTCCTTCCTCCCCTACACTCAATATTCCTGGTGTTGAGAACGCTCGCCCTTTTCACGTGTTGTTGATATTTTTTATTTCTCTGTTACTCGTAGGTTCATGGATAAAGTATTCGTGGGTCTAGTTCCAGTTAGTTGTACAATATTTAGTACTTCTGGTATTAATTAAAATTATATCGTTCTTGATGCCACTCTTAGGTCAGATGCTTGTCAGACGGGGTACTGCATGGCACTTCAAGGTTTGTGTATCGGGGAAGATTAACAACTAACAACTTAGGTGGAGCCGAAGAGCCGACTGGTGGCGAGGCAGGAGGAGTTCTCGCCTAAGTAAGTCTTGTGGGTTCGTACGTCTGGCAGTGGCGCGTCACCAGTCATTTTGCCGCTGGCGTTGGGAATATCTCCAGTTAGCTTCTTTTTTTTCTTTTCTTTTCTGAATATTTTCCTACTTCACCAAGGATTGCCTCAAAGCTTGACACCTCCCACCCTCACCTGTGTCGTAATGAGTTTGCAAGGCAGGTTATATTTCGTGTACCTATAATAGTTCTTCCCGCTTATACTTCTTACTCTGTTGTTTCTTTTCCCTTCCTGGTGTGTGACAAGGAGGACAATGGTCACCGCTGGCATTGTTATCAGAGGCATTTCAACACGCATAGGTAGGAGTCATTGCGTTGTGCACAGAGAGAACTATTTAAGACAGCAGATTCTGAAGTTTTCGTTGATATATTTCACAAGTTACTGTCATATGTATATTTCTCATTTCATTGTTCATCCCGCATTGAGAAGAAATAAAAGTGAACAAGGTTATGTACTTTTTCAGACGTATATATAAAGAGAGAGAGAGAGAGAGAGAGAGGAGAGAGAGAGAGAGAGAGAGAGAGAGAGAGAGAGAGAGAGAGAGAGAGAGAGAGAGAGAGAGAGGGGGGGGGGTGATAATTGTTTTGTTTACAATGATAATAACGTTATGTTAATTAATTAGTTCAATAGCCTAATGAGCGCCTTGACACCTCATTCCTCTTCCTCTTCCTTTTACTCCTCTTCTTTTTCTTATCTTTTTCATATCAGAATTAACACATCCAGAACACACACACACACACACACACACACACACACACACACACACACACACACACACACACACACACACACACACACACACACACAGGAAGGAAGGAAGGAAAGGAAGAATAACTTACCCAAGAAACAATTGACGTAGAAAAAATAAACAAGGGAATTGCCCAGAACTGAAATCATTACTTCCTGACAATGTAGTTATTTATTATTATTAGTATTAGTAGTATTATTATTATTATTATTATTATTATTATTATTATTATTATTATTATTATTATTATTATTATTATTATTATTATTATCCGACATTCGCTTGCAGAAGCTTTAATTTATTCAATATTTTAACCACCTTATCATAATTATACATGTTTACTCCTCTTCCTCCTCCTCCCCCTCCTCCTCCTCCTCCTCCTCCGCCACTTCTTCTTCCTGGAATTTCAGCTGCAAGTTAGTGAGTGGATTCCCGTCTTGTAATAAGTGTAATAGGATATTTGGTGTGTATTGGAAAGAAAAGGGAAAACTACCACCACCACCACCACCACCACCACTAACCTTGCCTATACCTTTACTAACCTACTAAGTACTTTACCTCTTCTTACATTAGAGTAAATGTTAAGAAAAGCAGTCAGAGAGAGAGAGAGAGAGAGAGAGAGAGAGAGAGGAGAGAGAGAGAGAGGGGGGGAGTGTGTGTGGGTGTGTGTGTGCGCGCGTGCGTGTGTGAAACCTATATGCAATCCTGATAATAATTATATATATATATATATATATATATATATATATATATATATATATATATGTATAAAGCAGTAAATAAAACTTGGAAGGAAAATTGCAGCAGAATATAAACAAACAAATCTTTCCTAACTAAATACGTAAATGAATACGTAAACCAAATAAGGAAGAAGTAAGAGCACAAGAAAGAAAGAAAAATAATGCATGGCGATGTGTGAAGACGTTAAACTGTGGTGAAAAGTTAAAGGTTGATCAAGTTATAGGAGAGGGAGTGGAGGTGTTGGGGGGAAGGGGTTGGGGGGATGGGGTTGGGGAGGTGGGGTTAGAGGGAAAGGGTTGGAGGGATGGGGTTGGGTGATGAGGTTGTGGGGATTCTCTCTCTCTCTCTCTCTCTCTCTCTCTCTCTCTCTCTCTCTCTCTCTCTCTCTCTCTCTCTCTCTCTCTCTCTCTCTCTCTCTCTCTCTCTCTCTCTCTCTCTCTCATATATATATATATATATATATATAGGATGGTAAGTGTATTATATAGGCATCAAATAGAAACACTTGATTTATTAAAGTTTAGACTATTGTTTCTCTCTCTTCTAAACGTGTAAATAGTAGTAGTAATAGTAGTAGTAGTAGTAGTAGTAGTAGTAGTAGTAGTAGTAGTAGGACATTATTATAGTATTATGAGGTATTGTTTGTATCTAAATTGATAGATGAACAGATAGTTGATATAGTTTGTTCCCTCTATGCGCAGGAAAGATAGTCAATCATGGTTTATTGGACGTCATTTTGGTCCTTATTCTCGGCCCCAAAATATGAACAGCTGATTTTGGCATTTGCACAATTCTTAGTGAAAAGTCTTTAAAAAATAAATGTATACACCAACACAGCTTAACAGTCTATGTTATTCATTCCTGACTAAATTATTTGATCAATAAATAATACATAAAGGATAATAGGGCGATAACATTACCAGATAGAATTAAAGTTGCAGAATATCATGCAATATACATCACCTTCCGGAAACCTGTTTAAGCAAAAAGAACAAGATAAGTAATTAATACACTAATATCATCTTCATATTATCCTAAATAAACACTATACATCACCGTAACAAAAAATATATATCACCAGACCATATTTGGCGGGAATAAAAGTGTTGGAACCCAGTTGAGTTATAAGATCAATGGTGGTGTGAGGATTGAGGACGTGTTTACTCCTCTTTTATAGACAGGCTGCTGCTTCCTGTGGCAGTCATTACATGTTGTATTAGTGCTCTACAGTTGATGGAGGTGAGGCTAGATAATGGGCACTGCATGGCATGTTAAGATAATATATGTAGGAGGAATGATTACTATTACACGCAATACCTTCCATCTTGTCACTCCTCGCCACGCACACACACACACACATACATACACACGCAAATTTGCACTCGATTTACCTAGTCATGAGTTGTTATACATGGTGAATAATGAAGGATATATAATAGGAGTGAGCAGCTATTGCGTCTCCCTCAAGCTAGTTACCTTACCTTACCTTATCTTACGTTACGTTACCTTACCTTACCTTATTTTACCTTACGTTACCTTACCTTGCCTTACCTTATCTTACCTTACCTTACCTTACCTTACCTTACCTTACCTTACCTTACCTTACCTTACCTTACCTTACCTTACATTTTTCGTAGAGATTTTGATCCATTTTGAATGATTTTGACATTCATTTCCGTCGCAAAAGCTTGGTGACTTGTAGGAATGCGGGATTTTGGAGGGAAGACGAAATGCAATGATTTACGTTATAAACAAGGTGCCAGAATCACTAACACAACCTTACAATGATCTATTGACTAACGCACAATGCACTGATGGTCACAAATCCTGGTGTGTGGCTACGAAGAAAAAAATGGCGTCTGCACCTCGCCTAACCCCCGATTTTTGGTCATTGAAAACATAAAAACAAAATCTAAATCAACCAAACCTTAACAATTGCTCAATTTGATTTATTTTATAATAGAATGGCGAGTGATATTTAATCTTTCCTTTGTTGTCTGATGTATATTATTTATTCTGAGTTAACTATGATATCTGGTTGATTATTTTCCATACATTTATTTCATTTTGATTTATACGTCCCACACACACACACACACACACACACACACACACACACACACACACACACACACACACACACACATATATATATAAATTAATAGAACCCGTAGAAAAAAGTTAATTTCGGATGTTTAATAAAAAAAATCTGTTTCCATCTTTTCATAGTTTAGTTTCATAAGGCAATTTTTATTACAAGATCTATTTCCTCCCCAATCAATATATTTTTTTTTTCATACATATTTTTAATTCAATACATTATGTGCATGATACAATCTAAATATAGGAGAAGGTTGAGGAAAGAAAAGTGTGGAGTAATAGAAGAATGTAAAGAGTATATAAATAAATATTTAAATTATTTTTTCTATATATAATGCAAGATGTTACGTACAAAGAAACATATTGCACATTGTTGTGTTGTGTTGTGTTGCAAGATGTTGATCCCAAAACACTAAAAAAATATAATAATAATTAATTAATATCAGTCTCAACCCTCTAATTTTTTTCTTTATTTATTTATTTACTTATTTTAGAGTTAAGTGAGATCTAATCGAGGTATTCCAATAATTTAAGAGAATATAAATAAAAATTCTTATATTAAGCAAACAGGATAGAATTTTTTTTTTTTTCAATGTTCTTATGTTCTTCCCTAGGTTAGATTAGGTTAGGTTAGGTTAGGTAAGGGAACTAACACATGTATACAGCTAGGTTCCTTATGTTCTTATGTTCTTATGTTGTTGTTCTGTTGTTCCGTAGTGGTATGGCGAGTGGCGATGGGGACCGGCTGAGAGTGGTGAGTGCGGTGAACCTGCGGCACAAGATGGACGCCCTTGTGTCTGACCTCTCCCATGCATTGGACGAATCACAACTCCCTCAGTACCACCGCAAGAGGAGAGGCTACAAGCGACGGGTCAAACTAACCAACAACCTCGGTAAAAATGGGGTTCCTTTCTCTCTCTCTCTCTCTCTCTCTCTCTCTCTCTCTCTCTCTCTCTCTCTCTCTCTCTCTCTCTCTCTCTCTCTCTCTCTCTCTCTCTCTCTGTGTGTCAAAAATATACATAAGGGAGTATAGAAAATGATAAGATTGAAAAATTAATAATAATAATAATAATAGTAAAAGATGATAATAATAAGATTAGTAAAAAATGTTTATTATTCTCTTATGTACGTATGTATGTATGTATGTATGTATGTACGCATGCATTACAATTACCATATATTATCCCCTACAGGACTGTCAAGTAATCGTGGTTTAAGCGAAGACTCGTCAAGCAGTGTTGGTGAAGTTTTGTTGTCCCAGGATAACAAATCATCCATTCCCCTCACTGACTCGGATGACATGAGTCCACCGCCGGAGCAGCGTCACCGCACCCAGCTCATCACCCACCACAGACCCTCATCCAACCTGGTAGAGAGTGACTCGGTGAATGAAAACTTTTCTCCTGCGCTTCCTCATAATCGCAGGTAGGTATTGGGGGCTCTAGGTTAGGTAAATTAGGTTAGTTTGGTTTGGTTCATTAATTAGGTTAGTTAATGAATTAGTTAGTCACAGTACACCTGCTAATAATAATAATAATATATACTTTATTCAGTCTTTTTGTGTAATACAGAAAAGAAACTTGCTTTGGATTGGGCTGTTACTTCTATATAGATTGTAATTACTCTCCTATATAATCCCATGTAATGTCAGAAACTTAACTAAAAAACACACACAAATACACAGTCAAACATACAGTATATAATAGTTATACATACTTATAAGCATTGTCAAAAGAATATAGGATTGAATTCCATGGTAAATAAGGTTACGGATAGTTTGGAAAACGCAAAGAATTTCTGGAGGTGGTAAAGAGAGTGTGGAATATAGAGTTATTATGATAGATTGTTTATCTATTGGATTATAATTTCTGACGCCTCGTTCCCTCCAAGAATGTATCGCAAGGGATGGGCACAGCAGAAGAGCCTCCACCTCTCCCTATCCATACTCACTCTCTCTCTCTCTCTCTCTCTCTCTCTCTCTCTCTCTCTCTCTCTCTCTCTCTCTCTCTCTCTCTCTCTCTCTCTCTCTCTCTCTCTCTCTCTCTGAGAGAGAGAGAGAGAGAGAGAGAGGGCACGTTCATCCTTTGTATTCTAAATGCCTAGAGATCATAAAATTTTGCTTAGTGAGTGTGTGTGTGTGTGTGTGTGTGTGTGTGTGCATGTGGTGTGTGTGTGTGTGTGTGTGTGTGTGTGTGGAAAAAGGTTTTTTTTCACTCACACTTTTCATTGAACAAACTTCTTTTTTTTTCTCGTTGTCCTAGATATCATTATGGTTAAGTAAACAAATAAGTTATAATATTAGTCATCATAACCTAACATAACCACTGATAATGATATAAAAAATAAAAAAGTATTCATTCATTCATTCATTCATTCCTTCATTCATTGTATTAGTTGACAAATTTCAGGAAACATCTCAACACGAAGAACTACTAATATTCATGATAATCAAAGTTTACATCATATCAGCTTCACTCTCTCCAGCTGGTTCAACACCGCCAGCCATTCATCTCAAACCTTACAAGGCACTCAAGGAAGACCAGGCCAGAGGTATTTAAAATTTCAAGCCATTTGTCACTTCATATTAAGGATTGTTTTTTAATTAAGGGGAATAGATAATTTGTTGTATTAAGAAGAACATACTAGCTAATGATAGTATGATATGTTGTCTGTCAGTTAATGCATACTGAGCTCTCTCTCTCTCTCTCTCTCTCTCTCTCTCTCTCTCTCTCTCTCTCTCTCTCTCTCTCTCTCTCTCTCTCCCTCTCCCTCTCCCTCTCCCTCTCCCTCTCTCTCTCTCTCTCTCTCTCTCTCTCTCTCTCTCTCTCTCTCTCTCTCTCTCCCTCTCCCTCCCTCTCCCTCTCCTCTCTCTCTCTCTCTCTCTCTCTCTCTCTCTCTCTCTCTCCTCTCCCTCTCCTTCTCCCTCTCCTTCTCCTTCTCCCTCTCCCTCTTCTTTTCTTTTCTATCCTTTCTGAGACTTTCTTTCACGTCCTGTTCACTTTCCGAAACATTTTCTTGATTTCTCGTCTACATATCTCTCGTATGTCAGCTTATCTTTGCTCTACAGTCAACAGTTCATCAGCTTTTACTACTTATTTCACCTTTATCCTTACTTATGACATTTTCTTACTCTCTCCCGTCTCTTCCTACTCGTCTCATGCCGACACTTGTAATATTTCTGCTTATTTCACCATAACACTCTTTAAAAACAGCTGCTTTTCTTCCCTTTCTTCTGCTCTTTCATTGCATTTACTTACCTTCAAAAAATCTTGGGATATTAAAATGATCTCTTATCTTACTTTCCCACTTTAATCAAAATCTGAGAACACCTTGTATATATATTCAAGAAAACTGTCTTGGTTTCAAAATCATTATTCATTTTTGTCTGGCCTGGTAAAACTTCAGTTGCCAGGTTGGAAAAATACTGCCACAATATTCCTTACGTGTTGTAAAATGCGATTAATAGGGATGGAGTGAGGTTGTAGGCTAGAACCTTCTCTATTGTTTCTTCTTACTAATAGACAAGGTATAGAGGGGGAAGGGAGGATAAAAAAAGAAATAATAATAATAATAATTGTACCTGAACTCTATATAGCTCAACTCACAATCGAGATATCTTGTGTTCAAATCCTGGATCTTGTGTTCAAATTCTGGGTCGTGTGGAGACAAACATATTATATAAACGTTATGGTGTTTAGAAAAAGAAGCAGATTTTGTCCCCGTGTTTTGTGTATATATATCTATAGTTTAGGTTGTCTTGTCTTCTCATTTCCTTTTGTCGTGTATAACATGAGAAAGACTTAATATGGTTTTCATTTTTGTTTATATCTTGTTTGATTTTCTGTTTATTTATTTAGTTATCTGATCTTAACTTTTCCTGGTTTTCATTGCCTTTTTGTCAGCTAATTGCTCATCAGATCCAAGTTTTCCTAATGTAAATATCATTACTACACCTTTTATCTTCACTGAAAATCTCCTGTTCCTTCAATATTAAGTTTATTTCACTTCACTTAGTTACTCTCATCTGTAATGCATTTTAATTAATTTTCTGCAATCCTACATTAGATATGGCTCTATAATCATTCTTTAATATAAATCATCTTGTGTTTATAACCAGAGTTTGCTAAAAAAATATAAAAAAACAGCCTTATTTTATTTTTTATTTATTTATTTATGGTCAGTGTGACATCCGACTCCCCACAGTTTACCTTCCCCAGGTTTCCCTCGGTACCCATTTATCTACCAATCCGTGCCGCTTGGGTGTTAATAATTACAGTTACCATTAGGCTGACAGGGCTCGTATAAATTGTCAATATTAGTTAGTTAATGATTAGTTTTATGCACAAGATGACAGCATTAGTGAATTTATCTGTATGGGATTTTTTTTATATTATCACTCACGTCTTAGATATGAATAATAATGACGAGCAGCCTTCTTTTCATAATATTAATGTATATGAAAACATAAACACCATGACATGTTATTTATTTCATTAATATTAACTATTGCATAAGTACATTTTGAAAAGTTGAAAAGTCTTCTAATTATTTCTAGTGTGAACATTTTTTTATGCAGGAAGAGGAAGTGTAAGAGGATGGCGTTAGACCCTGATGCTCCCTCTACCTCTACTCCACCTGGTCCACTTGCTGCTGCCTCCTCCCCATCCACTCTGCCCATGGCCATCACCTCCCCCGCCCTGCCCTGTGCCCCCTCAAACAGCCGCAAGAAGAAGGTCCTCAGGCCGTCGCTGGACTCAGAAAGCAGGTGAGGTTATGGGGTTTTATTTAATTTAGTGTGGACTAGGTTAGGTTAGGTTTTGATAATTGGTTTTTTTATCTATGTGTTATTTGTATTGGTTTATTTTATTTATTGTGGACTGTGCATCTGCTCTCACTAAGGTTGAAGTTTTCTCTCTCTCTCAATTAAGTCAGCTTTCAGTACACAAGTTCCTGCTTCCTCCTCCTCCTCCTCCTCCTCCTCCTCCTCCTCCTCCTCCTCCTCCTCCTCCTCCTCCTCCTCCTCCTCCTCCTCTTTCTTCTCTTCTAAAAAACTGATAATGACTCATCACTGAGAAGTATATTAATGCATAACATACTATTTTTCCTCCCTAGATATTTACCGGTGTCTGCCGGGAAGCGTAAAAGAGGGCGGGAGCGCAGCGTGGAGTGGTGTGGCAGCAACCATCTCTCCCATAGTAAGCGCCACGGCTCATCCGCCAGCCATTTCCACAACCTGCGGATGCACAGGTCCTCCCAGCCCAGCACTGAGAACAACATGGATTACGACTACTCAGATGAAGCCAATATGTATGTATATAAACTCTATTACCTTCAATACCGGAGTCGTTTTGTTAATTTTTCATGTAGTTTATATACAATGCTCCCTCCAATAGGTAGACCATAATATTATCTGATCTTGCAGGGAACACAGTAGTAGTGAGAGCAGCAGTGAGAGTGAGACCGGCATCTACACCTGTGACGAAGGGAGGGAGGCAGATGACGAACAGAGTGACTGGTTTGCCGAGCCTGACCCTGTGTATGGCGTGCCGGGCGCCCCTAACTCAACACGACAAAGAAACCCTTCCAACCGCCTCTCTTGGTGGAATGATGAGTTCGGGTTGTCTCTCTCAGCCAAGGTACCCAGCTAATATAACCTAACCTGTTGTTGTTGTTGTTTTGGAGGGTGAGGTTGTGTTATCAGTCCAGTCTTTGGGGGAATATATGGGTAAAATAGGACAGTAAGCTTGAAGGAATTAGAGAGAGAAAAAAAAACAGTTAACCCTCAATTTAACAGACAAATTTTGGATGTCCGTTAATTCTAGAAGTGTTAAATAAAATGTAACCTTACCGTATTCAGATTCTAACCGTTAATATTGTACTTTATCATTCACTCATTATCTTTTACCCCAAATATTGCACAGGTGTCGCAGTACATTGGAAAATTAAGTACAGACTTGCAGTAATGATAAAATTATTAAAATATATGAAATAATTTAAGGAAATCAGAATAAATAGAATCCCCAAAGTCTGTCTGATTGTAGGATTGTAATTGTAATGTAACACTCGCTTGGAGGTACTTGGCTTTTCCCTTCATTAAAACTAGTTGGTATATATTAATACTGTAAATAATCAATCTAATTCCTCTTTTGTTTTATAATATTGCAGGTAATACAAAGCCTTGAGTCATGCTTGGAGTGGTGTTATGTGTATGTGTATGTGTGTGTGTGTGTGTGTGTGTGTTGCTAAGTTAAAATAGTATTGTTTTAATATTGATCTGATCTGCAACTTAATTAATCACTGCCTCACCTACAAGCACACACACGCACGCACACACACACACACACACACACACACACACACACACACACACACACACACACACACACACACACACACACACACACACACACACACACACACATCACATACATCATCCTTCCTCAAATACAATTATCTTTTTCACTAACCAGTTCAGTCCTCCTCCATTCTCTCCACATGTACACAACCCAAACACACACACACACACACACCATTCTGCTAGACTAAAACCAATTCTCTCGTAACATCAGTTGTATTCCATGATAAACTTAGTGATATTATTACAGGATCAATCTGCCTTATAGACAAAATGTGTTATGTCTCTGGATGCGCTGAGCCAGTTGTAGTTTGTGAGCAATAAGATAATGAGGCATGAGAGGAGTGTGTAGATAAGAATATTTCATCGCTATCACTTGGGTCACTTACAAAGGCAGAGCATTCCCCTTCTTCCCTTCGCAGGCTCTGTTCAAAGAGAGGTATGAGACTATGTCTGTCGAGAACCAACAAGCCTGCAGACTCAGATTCCAAAAGCTTAGAGAGAGGCTTTTGGTGAGTATATTGGCGGATTGTTTTGTAGCCCCACCATGTTGTTCTGGTGATTGTTAAGATAAGTCAATATGGATGAATTTTTTTTCATTAGAAGGGTACTGGCTAAGGGAAAACAAAAATACGTTAAAAAAAAATTTGTGTCATCAGTATCAGTAGAGTCGAGTGAGGTGTTATCTTATTTATGGTTTGAATATCACTGTCATTTTGTCCTTGTTAGTTAGTTTGTTTGAGCTGAAAATATATAGGACACAAAAAGCATCCTGAGTTAACAGATATTTTAATTTGGATAAAAAATGTTTACCTTTTCAAAGTCAATAATAATAGGAGTAATGGGTGACCAATAACTTGTAGTATTTTCAGTAGGATTTTAATGCGTATTGTGTTGTAGTTAAATAAAATCACACCAACTCATTCAATGTTAAACCACAGAGACGAGAAATCCGGGCTGGACGCAGAAGACTGAGGGACAGGAAGCCAGGGTTCAGCATTGTGTCCTCTGTGAATGACAAAGTCTCAAGATTCCTGCAGGTATGTTGAAGCTGAGAAGAGATTAGATATAACAGAGTGAGGAGTGTGTGTAGAGAGATGAAGAGGAGGTAGAAGTACGAAGAACTGGTGTTATGAGAGAGTTTCCTGGTGTGTGTTGCAGTGGTTTGGACACATGGAGAGAATGGAGGAGTGGTTGGTTGAAAGAATAGTAGGATCTAAGGTGGTGTGCCTTGACGATCCTTGGAGATGGTTCTCGTACATCTGTATTTGTTTGTTCCTATTTGTATGTTAGATTTATTAAAAGTTCATTCCTGTGTATTTTTATCACAGGATCCGCGACAGTCTGAGTTGCGTCTCCGACCGATGACAGACAAAGATCGAGACCAACTGAAGCACCTGGCCAACCTGTATTCCCTAAACATCCACAGCAATGACGATCACACAGCACCAATCCTCACCAAGACCAGGTACTCAAACACTCACTCACTTATTTCACATTATACAAGTCATTACTGTATTGGACGGCTTATAAAACTCACCTCAATTTGGGCGAGCATTTAAAAAGATTAATAAATATACGGTTTTAAACTATGAATGTCAGGTGAAGGTTTTATTTGTATCTCTCCCCACTTTATGAGGTAATTTTTAAAGTTTTATATGCATTCAGATCCTTATTAAATCCCATTATTATATCATCGTACATTGGAATGCATATTGGTTAAGCTTTCTTCCTGACTGGTGTTAATTTACATGAAGTACAATTTGTAAATATATAATAAGCTTTTCTTTATAGGATTCTTATGATCATGTGCATTCCTTAGCATTGGTGAGGTTGACATCTATGTATTTATATTGAATTAAGAGTGACTATTCTTGCAGGAACACCATCACCAAGCAGTGGCTGGAGGTGGATGAAGCGCTGGCTTGTGGAGGAGCTTTTCCCGGCGGCCTCCCAGTGCCTCTCAGTGACCTCAAAAGACGCAGACGCACTCCTCCGCCTCCCTCCAACAACCTAACAGAAGGCAGCAATGACTCGGTGGAAAGTGTGTCCAACAGTGCAGGACTTTCAGGTAAAAATATTAACCACAGTGTATCGATCAGAAGATTATGTTGATGAATAGTCAGTCTGTTAGTTAGTGCAAGATTAAAGTACAGTAGATGGTAGGAGTGAGTGTTGTAGTTTTTCACGTGAATGTAATAATAGTTTGCTTCATCATTGAGCAGGTTTATCTTTATCAATTCTTAGATATAGACTCAGGATTTTGCTAGAGATGTTTTGACATTAAGTTTGTGTGTTTTGTCAGGTGGTTACCGTCCTCCTGTGCCTAGTGTCAGCTGGGATGATGACGTCGGTGGTGACTACTGTGCAGATTCCTTGTCAGAACGCCTGGCAGACTCAGAGCCAGAACCACTGCCTTCACCTACCTCCCTCGGCTTGCATGACTGCACGCTCTGAGGCTGCTTCCTGCTGCCTGATCCGTCACTGCCATATTTAAAGTATCAGTTTTAAGGTAAACAATTATATGTGAAGGCTTTCTTTACCCATACACTCCCTCCTTGTTTGTTCAATTCCTCTCATAACCCTTGAAAAAAAGAAAGAGATAATAATGATAATGGTAGTAATGTGGTATTTTTTTCCTCTACAGATCAGATGTCAGCTGGACCACTGCAGGTACTTCACATATCTTTACTGATTCAGACTGTTGGGATTGCAGTCCACGTTCTATAAGCCATTTGAGGCATGACAGCTAGTACACAAGGTTATAGTCTCCCCAGTAGTGGAGGTTATTATAATCTTGGACTGACGGGTTGTAATGTAGATGAAGTTTGATTATTTATGTTGAGGTGAAGTGAAGTCTTTACTTCCGTTAGGGTCTGTAACCAAGAGGCGTAAACCATTGATAGTTCTGCCAAACATTTACTGTTGACTTGTGTCCAGTAAATGAGACAGTGTTGTGTTGCAAGCCATAGTTCCTTACTAGTCTTAAGATATAGATACTTCTTTCACTATTTTTTACTTTGGCTTTCCTAAATTACTATTTCCATATAGAGTTCAATCACTATTCATATTATATAATGAAGTAAGATGTAATTATAATACAAATTTTTTAACAAAAGTGTATTTTCACAAATTTATAACTATTAGACTAATCATAAATGCATCTAACTAAATGTCTATACAATGGGGATCAACCCTAGTAGTGAGCAGGGGTGAAAATATGCCATTTAGTTATTAACACTGAAAAAGAAACTCCCCCAAACTAGGAAATTATAGACCATAAAGTTGTGTTAGGGTTAACGAGAAAACCTCCCACCAAGAAGCTGCCGTGAGCTGAGCTGAGCCAGGATTGAACCCGCAACGTTACAGCCACGAGCTCACCTCAGCCACCCAGCCTCCTACCCTGACACTGCTGAAGTTGTCACTGGCACTACTAATGCAGTGCCACCCTACCCTGATGGAACCATGTACACATAACATTGATTTTAACTATGTAAATTAATGCCATATGTATTAAAAAATATAAATTTACTGAAAACTTTTTTTGACCTAACTGAACCTAAAAACCTAACCATCCTACCATATTGAAAGACTATACAGTAACTATTCTTGCAATTTAACTTTATCTTTATACATCATAAACTTATTCTTTTTGTTTAATTTTTTGTGCAGTATAATTAATAGTTCTTCCTTGGTCTTGACATTGGTAGCGTCTCCGTGGAACGTGTAGTAGAGTGACAAGACCTTCCTCTGCAACTTACTCACTTTCAACCCTTCCGCTGGGCCATTAACTAACACTTTTTTGATCGCTACGGACCACTTGAAGGTTGTTGTCGGCTCTGTTTCTGTCTGTTCTTCATTCTCTTCTTCTGTGATGTGATTTCCATTTGTTGTGAGTGCGCTTTCTTGCGTATTATCTTTCTTTTCTTTCTTCTTTTTAGATTTTTTAGTTTCTATGACTTGTTGCTCCTCTTCTTCCACAACAGAATCATCTCCTTTCCTTTTTTTCTTCTTCTTTGGTTCTGCAGTTTCTAAATTTGGTTCCTGTTCCTCTTCCTCGTCTAACTTCCTCTTCGTTCCTGATTCTGTGTTGTTGTGTAGAATGTTTTTATCTTTTTTAGACTTTTTACTCTGCTTTTCTTTCCTTAATTCCTTCTTTTCCCTCTTGTTTAGCTTTGCAATTTCATTTGTAGAAATTTTGTCTGCCTCACTGTGAACTTCCTGCATATTTTCACCATTGGTTGTCTTGTTACTATTGTTTGTCGTTTCTTCTGTCACATTCAAGCCATTCTTAACACCATTGGTATTGGGTTTTTTGGCGCTGGCATCTTTAAAAATGTTCCACACTTTGTCCACCAGTTTTGGGTTGTTCACGCGGCAGGAGCTCCTCATGAAGTTCTGAAATCAATTAAAAAGTATAAAGAAATTGGAAAATATAATAAGATATAATAATAAGTAATATGAAAGGTGTTAGGAAAGGGTTGATGATCTCTGACAAGGAAACTATTAGAAAAATCTGACTTTACATAAAATTAGATGAAGTAAAATTGTAATTCTAGTTAACAAATTTCATAAAACTCAAAATATATTATCACTATTAATAATCCAGACAAAACAAACATGGTTATTCATATTTATCAACACTTCCTTACCCTAAATTTAGCTTCCTTGCGGGGAATGTTAGTATGTTGTATAATATTCTGCAACAAATCCTTCAGTTGTGGTTCCATGTTGTGTGAACTGGCCACTTTTTCTTTGATATTCGTGACCCATTCCTCTTGTTTCCTCTCTCCTTTATTCTCTTTGGAAACATAATTGCTTCCTCCATACTTCTCATTCTCTGTTATGCATTTAATATGGCTGGCAAAGTCATCACCCCTGGAAAAGAACACCAATTATTAGAGGATTTTTTTCATATATATGCGGGTATCTCCATTTTTATGATTACTATAATATCAAATGCTATTTTATCCTAGCTTGCCTTTTAAGAATAACGGAAATAAATTACCGTAATCTAACTTTACCGAGTGATGCTGGTTTCCTACGCTAAAAATAGGTGTGGAGTCACGGGTCTGCAAACACTGAAGGATTGTTGGAGGTGAGGAGACATGATACAAGTGTACAAGATCCTCCACAGTTATGGGTATGGCCACCTCCCCGCCTGCCACCCATCACCAGGTTCTTCCAGCTGACCACTACCAACCTGGGAGGCCACTCACTCAACATTACCAAACACACCCACTCAACAGCTGCACTAAAGGCCAATGCATTCTCCATTGAAATAATCAATGCTTAGAATGCCCTGACCTCACCTCACCAAGTGGTCACAGCACCGTGTATACCCACCTTTTAAGTCTAGGTAGGATAAGCACTTGGGTATAACAATTTAGTGAGGCTGACACAGTCTTCTTATTCCCTCACTAATGATGACTAGGTAAGCAACTTAATTTAACTGAATTGAGCTGAAAACTGAACTAAGCTTAACATAATTGAACTGAACTCACCAGAAATCCTTGCCACAGTCCATACATGAGACTTGCTTTCCCTGTCGACATTTGAACCAGTGTGTGTTGACCTGGTTCTTCTTAAGGCTTGTACCGCACGTAGAACACACAAAGTACACCATTGTTATCACCTGAAAAAATCAAAATATATAAATATACATATATATATATATATATATATATATATATATATATATATATATATATATATATATATATATATATATATATATATATATATATATACATGTTTTTAATAAATGTGTATCACCTGAGAAAATTAAAGTATAACTCCTGAGAAAATAAATAAATATACGTGTCTTTAATAAATATGCATCACCTGCGAAAATAAAATAAATAAATATGTCTTTAATAAATGTCTATCACCTGAGGAAATAAAAATAAATAAATATACACGTGTCTTTAATAATTACGAAGTGCTTACAGATACGGCAGCCGTACCCCGTTGTCATCCCCTATTGGTACGGCATGCACCAGCGTCACCCACCGTGTTCACATTAAATTCAACATTTTCATCGTACAAAGAGTTTCAAAAACACTTAGAAAGTTATCAACAAAATAATCCAATATTCCTACAGCCTGTGCCTTATTATTTACCTGGTAAAGCATCTTTCAAGTTATGTTAGGTTGATTATGTTATGTTAGGTTTGGTTAGGTAAGGTTTGGTTCAGTTATATAAGCTTTTTATCCAAAAGTTAGGCACATGCCGTATCTATAAGCGAGCACTATAAGGATATGGCATTCGTTATGTTATGGTTAGATTAGGTTATGTTATGTTAGATACGGTTTGGTTCGGTTAAGTTATATAAGAACATAAGAATTGAGGAGACTGCAAGAGGCCAGTTGATGACCTACACGAGGCAGTTCCTTGTCCTCCATCCTTGGAATAATCCAATATTTATCCATCCCACCTGTCATCCCTATCCATACTCTCATTCAACTGTTTTTTAAAGCTACCTATTGACTCAGCACTTATTACATCTCTCCCTACCATCACACTATATGACCTTCCAAAGGTAGTGTCATTTAATGTGTAGTCTACAGGCCTATTACCTTTACCTACGCTAATAATGCTACACTTGTTAATACACACACACTATAATTAACACTCTTAGATGTAAACAAATAATTACGATGTTTTTTTCTCATTTTGTCATTGTTTTTTCCGTTTTTCTTTTTTCTATGGCTTATTTCGGCTTTACTTTCTGTTTGAATAGTTTTTATATATTCTATTATATGGTTTATATTGGTTTAATTTCATTATTATTGCTTTATTCTATTTATTGATTTTATGATTGACCTTAGAAATAAAAAAATTTCATGAAATAAATACGAATCAAATATAACAAATGTTTATGTAGAAAACAGTTAGGCATTTCAGACGATTTTTTAAAGTATATATAATTGCTTTCCTGTGTATAATAATAATCTCAATTTTGGTTCTGTATATACGTGATCCAGCAGTCAACGCACAGCCGCCACCTAGCGGTTCCTGTTGAAGCTTATTAGGTAATGTTTTCTTTATATCCCTCCACTATTAATGGTGAAGAATGATGTGTTACTGCTCCTCCATCCCTCAAAATAACATGTAGAGGAACAGGGAAGGTTTAAAACGAAAAAAATATTATCACCAGGTCAGATACTGTCTGGCTGCTAGCGGTCACAAGAAAAAGTTAGTTACTACCTTATTACACCTTCCCTGGGCCCTGTTAACCCCTGCCGCACTTCCCTACAGGTACTATAGGGTCACACTCACCTGTCCTGCCACACCCCTGCCACGTAAAACTTAACATAACACTTTAAACACCATTATTATTATGGTGTTAAATACGGGTGACTGTCACGGCGGTAAGGAAGGATGTAGTAGTAGTAGGTTAGGTAAGGTTAGGTTAGCTTAGGTTAAGTTAGGTAGTATTCTTAGTAGTAGTTAGGTTAGATTGTAGTAGTAGTAGTAGTAGTAGTAGTAGTAGTAGTAGTAGTAGTAGTAGTAGTAGTATAACCAAAAGCTTACTCACTCGTGGAGGGAGGGAGGGAGTGTAGGAATAGGTCCACCCTCACCACGAATACTAAAGTAGATGGAGGGAAAAATGTACAATTCCCTCCTTACCTCCACCACCATTCTTTCCTCCACCCCCTCCCTGCCTCTTTCCTTCCCTCCCCTTAAGTGCCGTCTAGTGCCACCTGTTACCTTCAGACTAAGAATTTGCGAAAGGAATGTAATTAGGAAAACCTCAGGTAACGTAAAAATCTAATCCTCAAATCTCTAGAGCATTCAGGTGAAGATGTAAAATAATACCAATAAGAATATACACGTGTCATTATTAAATGTCCATCACCTCCCATTCCACCTGTTATTATATACTAACTAACACGTGCATCTTATTTAATCAAGTATCTAAGTGATCTTTGTGTGTTATTATACCTTTATACACATTCCTGGTAAGTATTAAGGAGTTATTAATGATATATATATACTTACCAGCTGTTTAAAGTCAACACGTGTTGCCTCTTGCCTGCCTTCCCCTTGCCTCTGTTATGATGGAAGTCTGTCTAAAGTCGACGATTTTTTGCCGTCAATACCGATTTGAGAAAGAAAGAGAGAAAGAGTCGGGAGGTGGATAGATTATTTAAGAAAGATTATATAGTAAGATTTATATATAAGAATAAATCAATATATAATAAAAGAAATATTTGCCGATTTTTTGCCGTAAAAGAAAGATTTGCCGCTATTGTGCCGATTTGAGAAAGAGCGAGCGAGAGTGGGGAGGTGTCTGTCTCTGTGACCTGTCTGTCTTTATTATATGTCATGTAGTGAGCTGATTTAAAACTTACTATATGTATTCTAGTACATATATTAACAACATAAATTTTCAATACAAATAAATAAATTAAGAAAATTTATTATCTGATAGAATTGCAATTAAGAATAAGTAAATATATGAAGGTAGAGGCATTTAGAAAGGAATATTTTTGATGTGTTGCCGTATTTTTACAAGGCAAGATTTCGTCTACAATTAAAAGCGACTTATAATAATTATATTCAATAAATTCCAGCAACTAAGGCATCATTTATACCTATACCTTTCTCCTTTCGTTTCAACTAAGTATCAGGGAATGGCAGGACATACAACAAACATATATAAAACATTCTTTATTTAGTGGTTATAATATACAACTTAAATAATACGTTTTGACTGCATGGTGACCCCCAAGTGTCGGCTCAAAAACTGCCTCAAAGGAACACCAGACCAGCTGACGCTCTCAAGGCTATAAAATAAATTACATATCTACAGAAATACAACCCTTTTCCACCCCTGAAGTGTGTGTAGCTGGCACGAATCCATTACTAATTCTATTGGCATCCATCCTTCATTCCATTCTACTACACTACACAGGTCATCATGTTCAATACAACAATATCAATTATACATTCATATCAAGAAGCATATCCAGTATTACGTGTACAATAATTATGTTGTAATGTTAATTTGAATGCTTACGTGAACTATAATTTTGATGGTTTCATTTATAATTTCTAGATCATTTAGTTACCTTGGAGCAGGACTGAACAAGGGTGACCTAACTCTCTTCTGGTCCACAGCCAACTGACTTAAAACTTATACTGATTTTAGTGAGAATAAATAAGATGAAACTAACACTGAATAAAAATAAAAACCTAATTGATGTGTTTATATATATAGTTCAGGGTTGGTAAGGTTGCGTTATAGAGGTTAAGAATGCAAATGAAGTGATGAAGCGATTAGGGACGTTGTAAAAGACGCCCAACTCCCACGGCCCTAACGCAAGGATGGCCAGGGAAGCAAACCACTGGATCAGAGGATTGGACTTCTGCCACAGTTGATTTACCTACGATTTTAAGGGTATTGGAATCCTTCTTAACGGAGGACGCCAATGATGACAACTTCTTCTTCCTAGAGCCCAGTAGACGCGCATGTAGTGGTCTGATGGTCACTAGTCTGCGTCTGGAGGTGGTGGCGGTGGTGGTGGGGGGTTTAGTGGTGGTGGTGGTGGTGGAAGGGAAAGGAAGGAAAGTTATTAGAGGTGTCACAGGTCTTAGGGTGGAAGAGGAGAGGGTTGTTGTGGTGTGTGGCTGCTGCTCGTCAATGTTCACAGACTCAGTGGTTGTTTCGAGT
Organism: Metacarcinus magister; assembly: GCA_029783475.1. NCBI lineage: Eukaryota > Metazoa > Arthropoda > Malacostraca > Decapoda > Cancridae > Metacarcinus > Metacarcinus magister. The sequence continues at coordinate 15,787,676 of JAPQNM010000006.1, forward strand.
ACCGTGTCTTCAGTGGTCAACTCAGGAACCTCTTCGGTCACCTCAAACACCTCCTCAGTCACTGCAGGCACCTCTGTGGTCATCTCATCGGTCATCTCATCGATCAGGTCAGGCACGTCAGTAATGAAAAATACATTGGTAGTGTTCTCGGGTGTGTCAGTGGCCACCTGAGGAGCCTCGGTGGTCACAAGACTGTCTTCCAAGGTGGTCACTTCGGGGTCATCTGGAGAAGGTTCACTCATCTCCACTACAATCTCAGCCGCCGGTGTTGTGGTGAGCGCGTCCTCTGAATTATACTCGTACTCTGTGACAGGAACAGCGAACACAACTTCAGCACTGCTTGCTCCGAAGTTTTGATCCGCACTCTGCTCGGCCTGGTCGTCGTCGTACAGGTCATCATATTGATAGACGTAGTAGTCTTGTGACTTGCCTGGGGAAAGAGTAGTGAATTGATTGTTAGCAAACACAGATCCGGTTTCAGGGAACTCAGTGGTAAATTGATGGTAGGAATCGTCACTTTCCTCCTGTCCCAAAGCACCCCCGTCCCCCTCGTTGTTGTGACTGTTATTTACCACACTCAGAGTCGTTGGATCAGTATGATCACTGTTGGGAGAGTCAGTATTGTCCCTTGTTGAAAAGATTTCTCTTTGGTCTTCCTTAGTCTGTAACCTTAAACCTCCGTCATCAAAGTTTTTTGTGGAGGGGACTGAAAATGCTGATTGTGATCTGGGGAGGTTCTGTGGTACTGGGGAAGGTGTGATAGCTGTTTTCAGGAGGCCAAAGTGAGTCAAACGTGATGAAGGTAACTGTGAAAGGCGATAAGGAGAGAGGGACGTCTTTGGTTTGTCTTGAAGGTCGTCCTCAAATACATACTCTGGTGGATGTTGAAGCTCTGGTTGGATAGCGGCGGTATCATCTACTTGAGGTTCAGGTTCAGGCTCAGGCTCAGGTTTAGGCTCAGGTTCAGGCTCAGGTTCAGCCACAACGTAAACATCATCAGTGTATTCTGCGTCCGTTGTTACTCCATCTTCACTGGGGCTGTCGTGGAAAGTGGGCTCCTGTTTGATGTCTGTGGTGTGTTCCCGTGGAATATCGAAGTGGCCAAAAGTGTCTGTCTCAGAATGTTCACTTGCCTTATTGACATCTTCGGACCCAGCTCTCGACGCAGCGTCTAACAATTCTGCGATGCCTTCATGTGTAGCGTCATTAGCATCTTCCGACAGTTGTTTCAGAGCCTCGTGAGGGTTGAGGGGTTCCGTCACCTTATTCTCAGGCGGTCTGCTGAACTCTACCACGGTGGACTCGGCGCCGTTAAAACCATTGTTCTCCAGGACATCTAAAGGAGCGTCTTCTACCTGTTCCTTTTCCGTCTTGCGAACAGCTTGTGTCCCTCGTTGACGCTCGCGTGCACGATTGCGTCGGCGACTCTGCAACCAGTCGGGGAGATCTCGGCCTCGGAAGCCTGCTGTAGTACGACCTCTGTTTTTGTTTTGGGTTTCAACTGGTTTTGTAGTGACGGTCTCAGGTGTGACTTCTTCAGCCACGTCACTGGGGGTGACAGTATCCTTGTTTCTGAAACGGGTAAGTGGGCGTCGGGTTCTAGGATTGAGGCGCCTTCCGAAGACACCCGTAAGTGGCACCGACGCTCTTGCAGGTGCCTCACCATCGCTATTTTCTTTCCGTGTTCGTAGTGGGTTGAGTGTGCGAGCGACGGAGAAAGGCGGAAAGATAGTAACGGTCTCACTTTTCTTGTCACCTCCTTCCTTTTTAATGGTGGTGTCAACCTTCTTCGCCGTACCTTCGTTCTCCTTATTCGGTGCGCTACTCGGGCGTTGTTTCCGCCTTAGGAACGGCCGTCTGTTAGCAACACTGAAATTGAACTTTGGCTTGAAGGTGGTGACCCTGGGTGTGGTAGTGGTGGTGGTAGCAGCGGGTTGTGTGTGAGAGATGGTGGAGATAAACCCTTCAGTGGTCACCTCGGGCTGGAAGGGAGATGTTTGCTCCTCCAAGCCTGCGGTGGTCAGTATCGGTGGTCGGAATGGTGCAAAGTCTGGACTAAGAGGTAACTCTGGCTCTGAAGTTGAAGGCTTTTGGGGCTTTCTGAATGACGAAATGCGACCACGAGGCCGTTGCTTGGAGTTCTTTTCGGTCTGAGGTTGGCGTGAAGATGGTCGCTTATTAATGCCGAAAGGTGCAAAGGTAGGAAGGTTGATGGGACGTGAAGGTAAGGTCACCGGCTCAGGCCTTGGAGTGGACGTTAAGAAATGCTGTGGAAACCCTGTGAAGGAGACTGGTTGAGGTCTGAGAGTGGGGGACACAAAGGGCCTCTCAGAGGATGTAGAAGGCTCTGAGAACTCCACTGTAGAGACGGGCTGGGGCCTTAGGGTGGTGGTAATTGGTCTTGCTGAGAAAGACGAGGCAGACTCTGGTTGAGACACTGCTCCAGGAATAGAAATACCATGCGACTGAGATGCCGGTTCAAGATGCCTAGTTCTTGATGGGAATGCATGGGAGGGCGTGGTAATTGGTGAAGACTGTGGAATCAAAGAAGGCTCAGAACTGCCTTGTTCATTCTGGGTGGTAAATGGATTGGGCGCAAAGCTGGGCCGTGGAGTAAACTGAGAGGTGAAACTTGGTCTTAGAGAATTTCTTTGAGCTGGTTTTGTCCTCTGTCTGGTGGATGGGGAAGTGAACCTCGGGGCTTCAGTAGGTTCAAAGGTAGACTTAGTAATAAACCTTGGCCTTGAAGTGGGCTTGGGAGTGGATCTCTGCCTCTGAGTTGACTGGGAAGTAAACCTTGGGCTTGTAGGAGGCTGGAAGGTAGAGCTCTGACTGTGGGTGAAACTTGGCCTTGGAGTGGGTCGGGGAGTAGGACTGTGCCTTGGAGTGGACGGGGACGTAAATCTCGGGCTTGTAGGAGGCTGGAAGGTAGAACTCTGACTGTGGGTGAAACTTGGCCTTGGAGTGGGTCTGGGAGCGGGACTGTGCCTTGGAGTGGACGGGGACGTAAATCTTGGGCTTGTAGGAGGCTGGAAGGTAGAACTCTGACTGTGGGTGAAACTCGGCCTTGGAGTGGGTCGGGGAGTGGGACTGTGCCTTGGAGTGGACGGGGACGTAAATCTTGGGCTTGTAGGAGGCTGGAAGGTAGAACTCTGACTGTGGGTGAAACTCGGCCTTGGAGTGGGTCGGGGAGTGGGACTGTGCCTTGGAGTGGACGGGGACGTAAATCTTGGGCTTGTAGGAGGCTGGAAGGTAGAACTCTGACTGTGGGTGAAACTCGGCCTTGGAGTGGGTCTGTGCCTTGGAGTAGACGGGGAAGTAAATCTTGGGCTTGTAGGAGGTTGGAAAGTAGAACTCTGACTGTGGGTGGAATGGGAATTGAAGCTTGGGTTTGGAATAGATGGAGAGGTGAAAGTTGGCCTTGGAGTGTCCTGGTGTGTTAAGGGCTGCCTCGGCTCGGGTGACGTAGACGGTGGGGAAGGAGTAGTAGAAGATATCTTGGGTAGACTAGGTAGTTCAAAATGTCCAACAGGCGATTCTGACTGTGGAGAAGGTGAGGCAGATTGTGAGAAAGGCTGATTAGGCTGTGGGAATAGGTTATTGTTCGGTTGAGAAGCAGGATGGGTTGGCTGATGAGAAGGCTGGGCAGGAGGCTGTGGTAACGGCTGGTTAGGTGGTGGAGGAAACTGGTTAGATTGACCAGGCTGTGAGAATGAATGTCCAGGCTGTGGGAATGGTTGCGGAGGCTGTGGGAATGGTTGCGAAGGCTGTGGGAATGGTCGGCCAGGCTGTGGTAATGGTTGCGGAGGCTGGCCAGGCTGTGGGAATGACTGTCCAGGCTGTGGGATTCCCTGTCCAGGCTGTGGGAATGGTCGGCCAGGCTGTGGGAATCGCTGGTCAGGCTGTGGGAATCGCTGGTCAGACTGTGGGAATCGCTGGTCAGGCTGTGGGAATCGCTGGTCAGGCTGTGGGATTCCGTGTCCAGGCTGTGGGATTTCCTGTCCAGGCTGTGGGATTTCCTGTCCAGGCTGTGGGATTCCCTGTCCAGGCTGTGGGATTTCCTGTCCAGGCTGTGGGAATCGCTGGTCAGGCTGTGGGAATTCTTGGTCAGGCTGTTGGAATCGATGGTCAGGCTGTGGTAATCGCTGGTCAGGCTGTGGGAATCCCTGTCCAGGCTGTGGGAATCGCTGGTCAGGCTGTGGGATTCCCTGTCCAGGCTGTGGGAATTGCTGGTCAGGCTGTGGGAATTCTTGGTCAGGCTGTTGGAATCGATGGTCAGGTTTTGGTAATCGCTGGTCAGGCTGTGGGAATCCCTGTCCAGGCTGTGGGAGTCGCTGGTCAGGCTGTGGGAATCCCTGTCCAGGCTGTGGGAGTCGCTGGTCAGGCTGTGGGAATCCCTGTCCAGGCTGTGGGAGTCGCTGGTCAGGCTGTGGGAATTCTTGGTCAGGCTGTTGGAATCGATGGTCAGGCTGTGGTAATCGCTGGTCAGGCTGTGGGAATCCCTGTCCAGACTGTGGGAGTCGCTGGTCAGGCTGTGGGAATCGCTGGTCAGGCTGTGGGAATCCCTGTCCAGGCTGTGGGAATCGCTGGTCAGGCTGTGGAATTCCCTGTCCAGGCTGTGGGATATCCTGTCCATGCTGTGGGATTCCTTGTCCAGGCTGTGGGAATCGCTGGTCAGGCTGTGGGATTTCCTTTCCAGGCTGTAGGATTCCTTGTCCAGGCTGTGGGATTTCCTGTCCAGGCTGTGGGATTCCTTGTTCAGGCTGTGAGATTCCCTGTCCAGGCTGTGGGATTTCCTGTCCAGGCTGTGGGATTTCCTGTCCAGGCTGTGGGATTTCCTGTCCAGGCTGTGGGATTCCATGTCCAGGCTGTGGGATTCCCTGTCCAGGCTGTGGGAATGGTCGGCCAGGCTGTGGGAATCGCTGGTCAGTCTGCGGGAATGGTCGGCCAGGCTGAGGGAAGGACTGACCAGGCTGTTGGATTGGCTGGCCAGGCTGTGGGAATGGTCGACCAGGCTGTGGGAAGGATTGGCTAGGTGGTTTGGGAGGCTGTGTATCCTGTGGCAATGGCTGCTGGTTAGGTTGTCCAGACGGTTGGGGAGGAAAGCCAGGTTGTCGCGGCTGTGGGGAAGGCTGTGGGAACGGTTGCTGTGGGAATGGCCGCCCAGATTGTGGGGGGAAAGATGGATTCGGCTGTGGAGATGGTTGGTCGGGCTGTGGGAAAGGTGGTCTGGGTTGCTGAGAAGGTTGAGAAGGCTGTGGAGGTTGACCGGGCTGTGTATCCTGTGGCAATGGCTGCTGGTTAGGTTGTCCAGACGGTTGGGGAGGAAAGCCAGGTTGTCGCGGCTGTGGGGAAGGCTGTGGGAACGGTTGCTGTGGGAATGGCCGCCCAGATTGTGGGGGGAAAGATGGATTCGGCTGTGGAGATGGTTGGTCGGGCTGTGGGAAAGGTGGTCTGGGTTGCTGAGAAGGTTGAAAAGGCTGTGGAGGTTGACCGGGCTGTGGTGGTTGAATAGGCTGTGTAAAAGATGGTCTGGGCTGTGGGGAAGGTGGAGCTGGTCTTGGAGATGGCTGTCCAAAATGTGTAAAAGTCTGACCATTTTGTGGGAAACGATGACCATTCTGTGAGCTGGGTCTTTCGTTCTGTAGGGAAGGTTTCTGGGATTCAATTGGCTGTCCAGACTGCGGAACAAGCTGGTTAATCCGTGGGGTGGGTTCTTTAGGACGGAGAGGCCGATCTGTCTGTGAGAAGGGCTGATTATGGATGGAAGGAGGCTGATTGATGGCCAAGGAAGGCTGTCTAGACTGGTTTGGTCGGTGAGGTTGCTGTGGTGGAGGGAACCTTTGCTCGGGGAAGGGTTGTTTCGTGCCGCTGAGTGGGCGTACAGCTTGGTTAGGCCGAGGCTGATTGAACTGTAGGAAGCCAGGAGCCTGGCCAGGGAATGGAGGTTGGTTTGGCTGGCCACGTACTGGGAATGGCCGCTCAAGACGATGATGGGAAGAGGTGGGAGGAAACTTTGGGTCTTCTCGCTGAATGGTTTGTATTGCCGGGCTCTGATGCTTGCTGGTCCGGGGCTGTCGATTAATGCCGAAGATGTCAAGGCCATGAGTGGACCCTGAGGATAAACCTTGGGACAGATTATTGGGAACAACCACAGGGATGTCCCGTGACAGGTGACTTATATCCTCGGGCAAATCAAACTTGACGAAGCCAGGGGGCGGTGATGTTTTATCTGAAGTCAGGAAAGTTTGCGGAAAAGCTCCATTTTTGACAAGGTCGTTGGATGCACCAGGTTCCCCGTGAGGCACTAACGGGATCTTTATGTAGCCTGGAGGGGGCGGCACATTGGACGGAGCGATGAACACACGAGGCAGACGACCGTCCTCCCTTGGTGTTTTTTCACCTGGGGCTGTCAGTGCAGCCTCCAAAAGCCTTAGTTTTTCTTTGGCGTCCTGTTCCTGACCGAGAGTGGTGAGAATAGATACGGGTAAGGTGTTAGAAATACCACCTCCAATGATCCGTCCCGACTGATCTCTCTTTTGTTTATCAGAAAACCCCACGTTTTGTACAAGCTGCGGTAAGGGTGGAGACGGACCCTCCACGAAGTTAGCGCGTTGCTGGCGGGGCGTCGGGTTGGGAATGATACGAGCAGCTTTAGCGGCGGCGAGTTGCTCAAGGGAACCCTCTGGAAGATAGATTAACTGCACGCCGCTGTTGGATGATACGGGCTGAGGGTTAGGAACCAGGCCAGGCTTCCTACGACCAAACCTATTAGGCTTGACGGTAACGACAGATGCCTTTTGGATGGAGGTCGAGGGCGTGGCGCGGAAGAGAGGCAATTCTTCGTTAGCAGCACTGGTACGTACTAACGGTCCTCCAAATAGAGTGAAAGAATCTCTCTGTGGACTTCTGGCTACAATCCTTCCATCGGGTGTCTTGCCATCGCGACAGGTAGGACAAGGCGCGAGGATAGGATGCCATTCACTTGTGTCCCAAATTAAGTCTGCGGCCTCGATCCGGCATCCCATCGCCGTCACCGCCACCACCAGTAACCTGCAACATAACAACACATTAGACACCCTGAGGCACCACATAACACTCCCAAACAACACTACAAAAATTCATTAACGTAACTTCCTCCTTAGCTACAAGATCCCTTAGACTTTCTCTCCTCCTCCTCCTCACCCTCCCACAAGCCACAGTGTACCTTGGAGCATCATCAGTAATCCCTGTTGGCAGCTGTCAGCCTCCCACGCCCCTTCCTAACCATGTAATATGTCGGGAAAACAGTGGAGGAGTTTCCCAATCCTTAGCAATCAACACGTAATTGCAGACGTGCACACATGCGTTACGAAACACTGTCTTGGTCTCTCACACACACACACACACACACACACACACACACACACACACACACACACACACACACACACACACACACACACACACACACACACACACGTTATATTTGTGGAGGCTTATTGAATTTCCCACACTATTCACCTTCCGGAAGTGAATTATTTAATTATTCACAAACAACTAAACAATCACAAATCATTTCTCTTTCGACTCCTAAAAATTTTTTTTTTTTAAACTATAAATGTTTGTAATATATAACAATACTAATAATAAAAACATAATAAAAAAAATGCAGAAAGAATTCATCGTCTTATAACTCTCCTTGTATGAAAAAAAAAAAAAAATTCCTTGGATCTCAAAAATAGCGATCATTTACTACAAGGAACTCCGTCCCTCCGTCTATCCACCTCTTACCTCACTCCCTTTGTCAACACCGCACCGGGCCCAAGGCAGCTGATTCCAACCTCAGTTAGTGGCTTATATCGAAACCCTTTGGCCAGACTTTGAGAGGGAGTAACCAGGGAGTCCTATGTAACGCTATATATCCCTTAGGCTGTGACGTAATAGTAAAAAGAGAGAGAGAGAGAGAGAGAGAGAGAGAGAGAGAGAGAGAGAGAGAGAGAGAGAGAGAGAGAGAGAGAGAGAGAGAGAGAGAGAGAGAGAGAGAGAGAGAGAAAGTATGACTAAATCAGCATCGCCCTAATACTATATCCTGTCCTCAGTTTCACTTTCAGTAACGGTCTGAGGCGGTGTAAGATGACTCGCTGGAAAAGGCAACAAATTATTATATCCTGTTGCAGTGTCTAACCTAGCGAGAGGAAAAGAATATAGAGTTGAAGGTAAGAATTGTTTGCCTTGTGAGATTTGACCATGGTTTTCGTTTTGGTTTTCTCGCCCTTTCAGTCTATAGCGGGCGTTTCTTTTATCTATAAATGGTAATACGACCATGAATACGAACGACCATCCTTTCCTTTACCCACCAAAGGAAAGGATGAACTGTAGGTAAATTGCTTAACTCTTATTCTTTCTGTATTACTGCACCACATTGAAGAGCAGATAAAGTGAGGCGTATAATGCGTGATAATACGAACGTAAGGAAAAAAAACATGCATTCGAAAATCAGAAGAACAAATGAGTGTTAATTGAGCTAAAACCGGAAATTTACACTACACTCCACGACCTACTGCAGGCTACGAGTGTGTCCTTGACGGAGCTTTCGAACGCCCTCTGCTCTGGGTAACTTTTAACCCTCTAACCTCCACCTTGCTGCCACCGCCTTCTTGGGAGTGGGCGTCTTTTGAGCGAGGTTAGGCGGAGGCGGGCGGGTGACTAGCAAGAAGGGGAAAGTCATGGAATGCAAGCGGAAAAGAATGTGAATGAGTGTAGTGAGATTGTTAGAAATTTGAATCACTAACAACTAGCTTACATAAATCAAAATAAAAAAATAATGTGAATGTGAGTGTACTTAGATTGTTACGAATTTGAATGACTAACAATGACCTTACATAAAAAAAAAATAATAATAAGTAACATCCGTAAGTAAACCTTGGTGTGTGTTTTTTTACGATGTGTTGTGTTATGATACAAATCTATTATAAGCATCTACTCCATTACGTTATTAACTCTTCAAGCAAGGTTAGGAGTGTATATAACTTAGATATCACAACAAACAAATAATACACGTCAACGAAGGATGAATTACAGATACATGAGAGGTAGAAAGGTTTTTTTTATATATATTTTTTTTACATTAAAAAAAATAAATAAAAAGATAATTGACGTCATAATTAGTGTCCAGGATCATTACGCCAGCGAATGAAACCATGACATACATAAGTAGTACATTTCCCTACCATTACCTAACGCTTGATTGATTGAACAACTCCTAAAGAAAGAGAGTCTGCAGTGAACCCCAGACAGTGAATGAACAACAGTGAAAATATCCCACTGAATTATACTTTTCTTAATCGAGTCGTGAGTTTCAAGCATCGAATAATTAGTGGAACATGTCATCAGGAGGTCATAGAGAAGATTACTGCCTAATTGAACAATCACGACGTAATGATGGTAACAAGAGCGTCACTAACAAATCAAATACTTTCGGTTAGATTAAACCTACTCTTCTAATTACACTCTCATGTCAATTCTTGCTGTAAATTGGCTCGTAATGAAGCTTCAAGACTCTACCTGTCTCTTTCTCCGTCTACTTTCCTTACATTTCGTCACCCGTCGCTAACACAACACTCTCTCACCTCACCACATGTTAAAAGTAAAAAAAAAAATCATAGTATGTCTCGCTTCATGCATTGCTAGACTATGCAGGTAATAGTTCACTCGGAAAAAACAATAAAATAGATATATAAACACACTAAAACATATACTTCAACAAAACACAGTCGCAAGCAGAGAGTATATCGTACCTTCCAAGTCATTAAGGTGAGAGTAAGAGTAGGGAAGCGGGAGGATAGTTTGTACAGCGCAGAGGGAAAGCACATTATTATCTACCAAGATTGTACCCGTGCAGACAATGGGTTTGCGTGTGACCGCTGTTGACAATACAATACAATACACGGGCGTTTCCAGATGACAACAAGCACGGTAGCGACCACAAAAAACCTTCCCTTTTTCCTTCCTTCTTTCCTTGCTTGATTGATTAGTTGATCTACCATCTACCTAACCCAACGCTAAGCTAACATAGGCGACAACCAAGTAAAGGGTCGGAGAGTGACACCTTATCCTCTATATATACAATTTTTTCTCTCCCTTCCTCCGTCGCTCCCTCCCTCACTCACTTTCTCTTCCTAACGCCTCGTTACTTCACTCAAGCGTGTCTATCTGCATTCCGTTGGTCAGGTGTTCACAAATCCCTAAAGGTAGAAGGCCTTAGGGATTTTATTGGTCATGATATAAAGTTTTCCCTTCTGTGTTAAGTCTGCAGTCTGGTGTAGAAAGAAAGAGAGAGAAAGAAAGAAAGGTAGATAGATAGAGAGAGTTTTTTTTTCTTCTCTTTTTATCTACACACCAAAGCGCACGGTGTACTACTAAACAAATGCCAATCGCTAAACACTGCTAATGGATAAACAAACATGAGAACTCTACCAGAACGATCACCAGAAGGAGTTGAGGGCTGGACAGGACCAAAAGAGAAAGTCTACTCAACCCCACCCACCCAACCAATAACCCACCCACCCACCCACCACCCACCCAGCCGCCCATCCTTCTTTCGTGTGCATCAATCTAAAGGCTGATAAGCAGAGGAATGCAAATAAGCGATGTATGCAAGCTCTAGAAAGTATTATTTGAATTAATGAATGCTTGATATGATATGATAGATAGATAAAAAGTTAGATGTTAATAATGTATGTGATTATTTCTAGGCTTCCACCTCCTCTTCCTACTACTATTACTACTACTACTACTACTACTACTACTACTACTACTACTACTACTACTACTACTACTACTACTACTACTACTACTACTCCTGCTACTACTACTACTACTAATGCTAATACTATTATCATCATTATTGCTGCTACTACTACTGCTACTACTACTACTACTACTACTTATAATAATAGTAATAATAATAGTTCCACCTCTTTCGTAAGCACAAAACTAAGGATTACGATCACTCCGTCTTCTTCAACCCTCTATCTACCGTCACGTGTTCTGGCCACTAACAGGAAGCCCAAAGCAACACTTTCACCACACGCTTATATCTTTTTTTTTTATCTTCTAGGTCAACTAGAATGTACCACGTGTCCTCTCTCTACCCTCCCTACCCCCTCTTCCCTCCCTCTTGAGCCCGGTAAAGGAAGGAAAGTGGATATCAACGCCCTGAAGATGATCCAGTTTTTGCCGAGACCACTTTCGTTGCCGGTCTGGTCAGCTGATGAAAGTAATGTTGGACGCTTGTCAGGTTTTCTATTCTGCTATTTTTGTTGCAGGAGAAATTGGTGTTGTGATGCGTTGTAATAAGATAAATGTATTGCAGGTGGTGAGTAAAGAGGATGGTTTGGGGAGAAAGGAAAGGAGAGGGTGAGTTGAAACAGGATGGGTATGTTATGCTATCTCCCTGCCCCTCTTCCTCCTCCCTCTTAGCATCCCGCCCACGCCCTCACATTTCCGGGTTGTCCACCGTTACTGAGATGGAAAGTAAAGATTGCACTAAGATCTTAATTGTGACTTTACTAATTACGTTCAAAGACATTGCAGGTGATTATCGTACATGGCAACACATTGTTTTTTTTTTTGTTTTGTTTTGTTAATACGTACTGGTCAATTTGAGGAGACGGATGTTAGATTTTAATTATATCAATGCTTTAAGATACATTAAATAACTAATAATTGTTTATATATATTTTGTTCTGTTAAAATGATGATACACAGAATTAACTGATTCGAAAGTAGACTTTTTTTTTTTCTTCCCCAACTCCTGTATATATTTTTTTGTTTTATTTACTTATTTTCATTTTGGAGAAACTCTCTCAGGAGTGAAAGTTGATAAAGTTATCATCAACTGCCACTTTCTTTTGTACATATACGTAGTAGGTCTATAATCGTATTCTAGACCTTTGGGGAAGGGGGGAGGGGGGGGCCTCTTTACTGTTTTGGAAGGACATTACAATAGATACACTACACACGAACACACGAACACACCCTAACATTACCTTCCTTACTATTTACAACCTAGAACATAACACGCACAGATTAGTTACCCTTTGAAAAGACTGATACCTAACGCCTCTCACTACGCCGGGAGATCACTAAGACACGACCCAAGACCCGAGACCCGAGACCCGAGACCCGAGACCCAAGATCGTGTTGGTGATAGATGGGTGGGTGACCGGCGCACGATCCCTACGACCCGACATGTGACCCCACCCTGGATCTCTCACTCTCTCCACGACGCTCACTCCCGGACCATACTTCGATGTTGTTGTGTGTGTAACAAGAAATAAAGATACCGATTGTGCGTTACTGGTTACAATTGACTGTTGAGGAAAGATGTTTTTGAGGTTGTTACGTTGAAATATTATGATGTTAAGTAGGTAGTCATGTAAATAATGTTATAAAGCCTATGTTAGTGTATAGGAATAATGTTAAGTGTTGATGTGTACAAACTTTCTCTCTCTCTCTTTTCTTTTTTCTTTCTCTCTCTCTCACTCTTTTTCTTTCTCTCTCTTGCTCTCTCCACTAAAGTATATGATAAAAAAAATAGAGAAACGAGAAAATAGAGGAAAATTAATAGAAATTAAAAAATAACAGAATTGACAAAAGAGCAAAAAGAGAAAACAGATACGAATATATGATAAGAAAAAATAAATTAAATAAACACAGGACTGGATGTGTCATTGTGGTAAGTTTAAACATTTCTTAACAACGCATTATGGGTGAGGGGGAGGGGGGGAAAAACCGCAGAATTGTGTGTCATAACGAAAGCAAACACACACACACACACACACACACACACACACACACACACACACACACACACACACACACACACACACACACACACATAAACACACACATGATTATCATTGTTTTCATAAAATTTTCTCCACGTGTAGTGAGTGAGTGAAGCTTATAAGGGTTGCTGATCTGCCTCCGGGGATAAAACACTCTTGTTATTTACGATTCCGTTACGCTGGTTCTCCTCCTTCTCCTCCTCCTCCTTCTTCTTTTTCCCTGTGCTTTCTTGCGACTTCATCTTAGAGTCATGCTTTCTATTATTTCGAAGGTATAGAAGTATGCATCTAATTTCATACTACGACTACTATTACTACTACTATTGCTACTACTACTACTACTACTACTACTACTACTACTATTATCATGATAATACGTAATAATAACAATATGTATAGACGTAATTCTTGCTTGAATACCATCTTGTTAATTAGTCCTTGAGAAAGTAGTGATAATAAATGGTTAAAAGTGATGTTTTTTTATATATAAACTTAATCAATGACAAAGATGATATTTTTCTTGTGGATCACTACTTATGATTTCAATGCCGTGCAAATATTAGTATGTAGTAACAACATTCATTCGTAGACCTATTATTATTATTATTATTATTATTATTATAGTGGACGTAGTTTAGCTCTCAAAAATATCCTATGTAAAAAAAAAATAATAATAAAAAAATAATTAAAAAAATATATATTCTTGTGGATCACTACTTATGATTTCAATGCTGTGAAAATATTAGTATGCAGTAACAATATTCATTCATAGACGTATTATTATTATTATTATTATTATTATTATTTCTTTTAGTGGACGCAGTTACTCCCAACAAACGTGATAAAAAAAAAAAAACTTTCCGAGACGTAAAATTGTCTTGCACACCTACTCTTCAACGCAAAGAATACATGGACTTTGCAAACTCACACGTCTATAATATTACCAAAAAATTAATAATACTATTTCACTGATGAGAGAGAGAGAGAGACAAGTGCGCAAGGTATTAACACTCATACTCACAGATTCATTTTTGTTTTGGTATCACCGCAGACTAGCACATGATATTCTTGGTCCGTGTGTGACTGTCTGTAGAGCGCTAAGGAAAACACTCCTTCCCGTGCCGCGTCAGGCCGGCTTCTGACGCTTAGCTGGCAAGGGACTCCAGCTGAGGTGACCAGCGACCCCCTCCCCTACTCCTACTCCCTACTCCACCCCTAACACATCGCGCAGAGCCTCTTTCACAACCTGCTATGCCGCTGTCGAGAGAAAGTGGTTTAGATTCAAACCCGTCCAACGATCTGATTGGTGAAAGTCAGGTATGCTCACACACCTGACTATACCTGGGTGATGTGGAGCTATGGTAAGGCAGAGCAAAATATGAGGGTGGGTAGGTAAGACCGAGGTTATTAATGCCTGTAGTAACCAAACACTCATAACTTTTGTAGGCAAGCAGAAAGGAGAAGGATATTTAGCCTTAAAGAGAGTGAAAGGGATTAATTTCCTTTACATAACGACGTAGGAACATTCAGGTAAGGAGATAGACAGTAATCAAACATTCATAATGGAAGCATAATTTCTGTAGGCAAGCAGAAAGGAGAAGGACAGATATCCACCTTAGATAGTGAAAGCGATTGAGTTCCTTTACATAACAAAAGACAGTAAGACGAAGTAACACGAAGTAACACCAAGTAAGACACACCCAAGGTTTCTCAAGGTTATGTGTGACGGGAGGAAATGTTTCTACACAAAAGGTGTCATCCGTCACCAAAGAATTATGGGTAAAGCTCCCACCGTTTGCCCGCGGCGGTTTGAACCCTAAGGCGCCGCTGCTGTTGTTGCTGCTGCTGCTGCTGCTGCTGGGAAGGCGACAACGATGTAAACTGTGAAGGACACTTGACGTAAGAAGTGTAATTATGTGAACGTCTCTCTCTCTGTGTCTCTCTCTCTCTCTATCTCTCTCTCTCTCTCTCCCCGCCCCCCCGCCCCCTACCGGTTACATATACCGAATGACCTGCAACTCCTCCGCTGCCTATCGCCTTAACCTAACCCCTTGCCAAGGATACAAACCCAATGGGAGAAGGAAGTTTTTTTTTTCTTTCTTTTTTCAGACAAACTAACCCCAAATTTAAGTTGAGAGAGAGAGAGAGAGAGAGAGAGAGAGAGAGAGAGAGAGAGAGAGAGAGAGAGAGAGAGAGAGAGAGAGAGAGAGAGAGAGAGAGAGAGAGAGAGAGAACCCATACTTGAGCTTGATAAAAACTGTTCCTACTTTCAGTTTCACCGGAGGAAGCGGACATTCACTCTCTCTCTTTCTCACTCTCACTCTCTCTCTCTCTCTCTCTCTCTCTCTCTCTCTCTCTCTCTCTCTCTCTCTCTCTCTCTCTCTCTCTCTCTCTCTCTCTCTCTCTCTCTCTCTCTGGCACACTTACTACTCTTGGTAATCTTCAGGAAATCATTATATAAACACAAGATTAAAAAGTCATGACCGCGTTACAATGCATTTTGAACGCGACCTTATTATTAGAGAAGTAAAATGGATAAATGGAAAACATGCTATTCACCTTTGAAAATAATAAATGTTAACCTCTTTAGAAGGTGTCACACGCGGAGATATTATGAACTGTGTAAAAAGTCATTAAATGTAGATAAAAAAAAATTGCATGAAAGATTTTTTTTTTTAAGTGTTGTTGTTACTGTTTGTAGACTTAGATAATATTATTAGAAAAAATTAATTGATGTTTAGGAAAGAAAATAATTAAGGAACCAGGTTTGATTTGATGAGATGTAATTAAACAATAAACTCAATACTGTAATCTTGTATAAAATGTTGACCTACGTTTATAATTTCTTTTCTTTTCTTAATATTATAGTTAATTAATGTGAACTTGACAGATAAAAAAAAGTAATTGAACCAAACCCGAATATGTGTGTGTGTGTGTGTGTGTGTGTGTGTGTGTGTGTGTGTGTGTGTGTGTGTGTGTGTGTGTGTGTGTGTGTGTGTGTGTGTGTGTGTGTGTGTGTGTGTGTGTGTGTGTGAAGGAAAAAAACCAGTACAAATATTAACCGGAAGACAGAGAAGTGAGTGTGTATGAAAGAAAAAAAAAACTCATGTACTTAATTACAATAAAAACATTGCATCACATCCTTGAGGGAGACGCCCAATCTCCGTCATACCGTGGTTGTAATTATCGTACATATGCAAGGAGACAGCTATGCAATGTTCTTTTAACTTTTAACATTACCTGCAATAAACTGTGATGTGATTAGTCATGTCTTCCTCCCTCCCTGCCTTCCTCCCTCCCTGCCTGCCTTCCTCCCTCCCTCCCTGCCCTGTCCCTCCCTGCCTTGCCTTGCCTTGCCCTTCCCTGCCCTTGCCTTGCCTTGCCTTGCCCTGCCCTCCCTTGCCTTACCCTGCCTTGCCCTACCCTGCCTTGCCCTGCCTTGTATAGTATATTTCATCCAATTAACGAAGCATTATTAACACGTTATGTATTTACGAAAGAAAAAACAGAATTGGTCCTTAAATGGTCCGCACTATTGTATATTTTTTATTAAGTGTTTTTTTTATTTACAAAAGACCTCGACATTCTTAAAAGTGAGATTAAAACCATTTCTTTTGAATAACATGCCTTAAAAAATTACTCGTAAATATATACTTTTATTTAACATTTCAACCAAGAAGTCGTCTCTATTGTGTGTGTGTGTGTGTGTGTGTGTGTGTGTGTGTGTGTGTGTGTGTGTGTGTGTGTGTGTGTGTGTGTGTGTGTGTGTGTGTGTGTGTGTGTTGTTTTTATTATTATTGTTATTATTATTATTATTGGTATTGCCGGGAAGGAAGTTAAGGAAAGACTTCAAACAAATTCCTTCCTCCTCCTCTCTCTCCTCATCTATCAAAGCAAATAAAACCAACGGTATAGCAACTGTGATTGATACAAACTTTCATAAGCATGCAATTTCACCTCAAGCCTTCTCCCCAGATCAGTTTCCACGCGAGAGAGAGAGAGAGAGAGAGAGAGAGAGAGAGAGAGAGAGAGAGAGAGAGAGAGAGAGAGAGAGAGAGAGAGAGAGAGAGAGAGAGAGAGAGAGAGAATGACTAGTAACTTTAATAAGGAGAGAAAGGAAAGCATGTATGTATCCCAGAAACATTCACTGATAACTTGATTTTTCTGAACGACTCATCATTATAATACACTTTTAACGCAAGACTAGCTACTTTTTTTTTTACCTTCTTCCTTCCTCTCTTCGCCTGACTTTTTGCCCTGTAACTCTATCTGCAACGTAAGAATTAACTTGTCGCACAGAATCATGCATAGGAGACTTCATATTAATTAACATCGTTGTAGCTTCCTTGCCAAGACTATTTTATTACTTCATCTCCTCTCCTAATGCTTCTATTCTTTACCTTGTGACTCTATATCTTCAACGTAAGAATTAAACTCGTTCTACAGACAGAAGCATGCATAGGAGACTTCACAAAGCAACCAACAACATTCCCACGTCACTAACTCGTCAGTAACTCTACGGAATGACGGTAATAAAACGGTGAATGTTTCTTGTCTCATCCACTCAGCGCTAGCCAGTCAGTCAGTCAGTCAGTGCGCCTCGAGGGGAAATTGGGAAAGATGGAAAGAGGGAAAGAATGAAAATGGCTAGCTAGGGAAACAGAGGACAATAACCTTTCCTTGCTCTGAGGGAACTAGAGGTATAATAATGATACGATGATAATGATAATGATGATGATGATGATATGAAGAACAGGAGACGAATAACAGGAAGCTTAAACAGTTTTTTTTCTTCATTTTATTGATATTACTGAATGAATGAATGAATTAGTTATTAATGTATGTTTGAATGTAATTTTTATGTGGCGAGCAACATGTAGACTAACCAACTAACTAACACTTGAGGATAGACTATGAACGTCGACTTGAATTGCTTGACGTCAACTTCACCACACACACACACACACACACACCAAACCTCGACTTTCCTTCCTTCTCGAAATAGCAATAAGACTTACTTTTGATAATTTAACCCCACACCCACACACTTATTTAACCAAAGAAGTGTAACATGTAATGAATGAGAAGTGATAACCACACACACACACACACACACACACACACACACACACACACACACACACACACACACACACACACACACACACACACACACACACACACACACCTAAACAAACAATCTTGAATCTGTATGACATTTATATTTCTACCTTCTCTAATTTTTATTTTTTTTTTTAATGATTTACAATGACGTGAATGTTTTGTTTAAAAGAAGAATTACATACCTGCACGACCACTATTTTGTTTTTCTTCATCTATAACTACTACTTGTTTTTTATCCTTTTTTTTTTTTACATTCCAATACAACTTTGTTTATATAGTTTGGTACGGTTTTAATTTTGTTTTTAATTCTATTTGTCGATGTCGGAGTGAAAAATGATCGTACGCATTATAAATTTAAGCTAAAAATAAGGTGCTCGTTGCTATGTACCAGCTGGAGACGTGTTGTACAAATATTAACTTGGCAGTGTGTCTATCTAAAAGTTTCTCTCTCCGTCCCTAATATGTCTAGTCAACAGTATGTTATTTCCACCTAACTCAGAAATACCGGATTGAGGAATTAAGTATATACATAAAACAGAACTTATTCGATTACTAAAACCTTTCAATTCACTATTACTACGCACGTACGACTTAAAGAAAGAGATTAAAAAAAACACACACACAAAGCGGAAGTCCTTGTTAACTGCGTCTTACTCACTCCACGTTGCTACATGCTTAGTGGAATTGGGTTACGTTAAAGTTAAGTTATTAAAGGGATCTGTCCTCTGTGTTGAAAGGGAAAGGGGGAAGGGAAGCCTGAGAGAAACAGAGAAATAGAAATACCGCTAGAGGCTAACCTACGGACCAGACATTTTCTAACAGTGACTAACAGGAGTATCTACTTTACTTTCTCTCTCACTGACTGACCGTTGCATTCTCTCTCTCCCTTCTTTTTTTCTTTTTTCTCTCTCTCTCTTTTTCTTTCTCTCTCTCGTAGAAAACTGTAATAGACCTTATTAGTCCGTAGAAGCAGGAGTCCAGATAAACGAGGTGATTTAGTCCGGCAAGAAAGTATTGGTGGTCAGAGTTATGTCAGACGGGAAGTAATTGACGTATATGTGGAAGGGAGAGGAGTGTGTGTGTGTGTGTGTGTGTGTGTGTGTGTGTGTGTGTGTGTGTGTGTGTGTGTGTGTGTGTGTGTGTGTGTGTGTGTGTGTGTGTGTGTGTGTGTCTAGTGTTTAGTCGCAGAAATACAAGAGAACCACACAATCTTTCGTTCCCTTCCTCCCACCACAGAGGAAACGCAATACCAAGCTGGAAAGTCATTGAAAACCAAGAAAAACATCACCTAACCTAACACCTAACACACACACGCACGCACACACACACGTGCACGCACACATGCACTGCAAGTCACCGCCACACCCACAAAAACACGACAGTATGTACAGAGTTATGCAAGAGGAGGGAACAGAGTCAACTTCTTCGGCCCCGTGAATGTCATGCGAAATAGTGTGCGAAGGTTTGTATGCAAGTGACCTATGCATTGTTTAGTTACACTGTTGAAAGGGAGGTGACACAGTATCAGGTTTTTTTTTCTCTTTTTTTCTCTACATCACAAAGCGTTGGCGCCAATAATCAGCGTTATGGAGACTAAGATGGACTGCCTCTTGCCTGTTATATGGCGTAGGTTTATATATATTTTTTATAGTGAACCAATGTAAGCTAGTATCGATTCCAGTATGAAAACGTCACCTATTTTAGTAAAAGTCTTACATTTTCATTAGAGATTAAAAAGTTGATATATTTCCTTAAGAGATGTAACCCAAAGTGCTTTGATAAGACAATCTGCTTCGGGAGAGATCGAAAGCCAGTCCCATGAAGAATAGGGAAAGGAAAAGAAAGGGACAACGAGCTTACATTAACAATTATTTCACTACAGTTATATCCACCTCAGACCCAGCTAACTAGGACCCTAAAACTCCAGCCATTGTCTCGTTAAGAAGAGATCATCTGCCTATATGTACAATCCAGTATGCTTGCTGCCCAGTGACCTTCGATGCGACCTTGTTTTGTCAAGAGTGTTTCATCTTGTCCAAGTGTGACCTGAGACTATGCAAGGCAAGGATGTCTAATTCCCTGAGGCGAAAGAAAGTTCACCAGCATACCCTGAGAGAGAGAGAGAGAGAGAGAGAAAGAAGTAACACACACACACACACACACACACACACACACACACACACACACACACACACACACACCGCAGATGAGCAAGAACACTTTCAAGGAAGTTATGTTATGTAGGTAATAAGACCGACGTAATTTGTGGTGTACTTCCCCATCTCCAAACCCAACCCAACCCAACCCACATATCCATCCCTTTCTTCCCCTTCTTTCCTCCCTTTCCTCCCTCCCTCCATCCATCTATTCCCTCCCTACCTTCCTACCTTCCTTTCCTCCCTCCATCCATCCATTTCTTCCCTCCCTTCCTTTCCTAAACCCCTCCCTTTCTTTCCCTCCTTCCCTCCATCCCTCCCTCCCTCCTTCCCTCCCTTCCTCCCTTTCTTCCTATTCGTGAGAGCCATTGCCACGCAGGAATGAAAGGGCAACTAGTCATAGCTTTCCCTCACGACCTTACAACGATTGATTTCGTTCCCCGTGTATAGCGTAGCCCGGTGGTGGTGGTGGTGGTGGTGGTGTTTGTATGCATGTGTTAGTTTGGGTGGTAACGGCCTCCAGGGGACATGACCGTCGTTAGGGAGGAGGCAAGGGGATATGATTGAGGTTTTCAAATGGGTAAAAGGAATTAATAAGGGAAACATTGATCAGGTTTTAGAAATTAGTAGTCAGGATAGGACACGTGGGAATGGGTACAAGCTAGAAAAACTTAGATTCAGGACAGACATAGGTAGATACTGGTTCACTAACAGAGTGGTGAACGATTGGAATAGGCTGGGTAGACACGTAGTAAGTGGTGAGTCAAAAGGTAGCTTTAAAAGACGGTTGGATCAGAGTATGGATAGGGATGACAGGTGGGATGGCTAAATATTGGATTATTCCAAGGGTGGTAGACAAGGAACTGCCTCGTGTAGGTCACTAACTGGCCTCTTGCAGTCTCATCATTTCTTATGTTCTTATGTTCTTTCTCAGGTCAAGAGCAGCCTGTACACTTGTAATGAGAGAGGTCACGCAAGGGTGTTCTACTAACTATAATTAACTCTAACTAATTATAACTTATACTTGTGTTTTTCCAGCGGGACCACCTCAACGCTAATGTTTATGCGATGAAGGTAGAAGTGTTGTTATAGAGAGTGTTATATGAGAGAGAGAGAGAGAGAGAGAGAGAGAGAGAGAGAGAGAGAGAGAGAGAGAGAGAGAGAGAGAGAGAGAGAGAGAGAGAGAGAGAGAGAGAGAAGAGATATGAGATAAGCAAAAGCAAGAAAGAACACAAGAGAAAGTGAGGAAATGAGTAATAAAGAAAGTGAAAAAGAGAGACAGGAAGATGCGTGTCCAGGGAGCTGTGGTCAAGCTTCCTGTCTGTCTGTCTGTCTGGCCCCACACACACACACACACACACACACACACACACACACACACACACACACACACATATGCTCTCTCTCTCTCTCTCTCTCTCTCTCTCTCTCTCTCTCTCTCTCTCTCTCTCTCTCTCTCTCTCTCTCTCTCTCTCTCTCTCTCTCTCTCTCTCTCTCTCTCTCTCTCTCTCTCTCTCGTAACCCCAGCCATCAACATGCAGGTCATCGCACCGCCCCCCGTCCCCCCCCCACCCACCAAACTGGTGAAGGGGAAAGGAAACAAATGCGAAGAGAAAACACATAGAAAGTAAAGTTAGAGAAATCTGACAATTCATGAAATTTTATGAGAAATTTCATTTTTATTTTGTGGGGGATGGGCATGGAAATGACGTAACCACTATATTTATTTTCCAAGTGAAAGAAAGAAAGAAAGAAAATAATAAGAAATAAAGATAAAACAAATCGAAAAAATGTCTTCGCCTTATACAGCAAAACAGAAAACAAAATGATAAAAAAAATTTAATAATCTGAAATTTACAAGAAATTTCTTAAGGCAGAAGAAAGCTGACAAAATAAAAACACAGATAAAACAATTGATGAACGAATGAAAAGTGAAATTTAAACAAACGAAGAGTGAAAAGCAATAGAAAAAAAAAGAAAAAAAAAGAGACACGAGACTTTGATGACACTTAAAAAAAAAAAATGAAAAGAAGATGGAAAGAAGATGAAACAGAAGAAGAAGATGATGAAAAAGAAGAAGTAATAGGAGAAGAGACAAGACAAAAGACAGCGATGAGAATACAATATGATGAAAATGCCAACTAACTTTCTCTCAATCCTAGTATATAGTAAGCTAGCGTCGTCCTCTCTCTCTCTCTCTCTCTCTCTCTCTCTCTCTCTCTCTCTCTCTCTCTCTCTCTCTCTCTCTCTCTCTCTCTCTCTCTCTCTCTCTCTCTCTCTCCTAACAAATAACAAATGAGCATCTATTTAAGTGGTTCCAGCGTACGTTGATGAGATCCAACTGCTTTGCGCATATAGAGAAAGGTATCAATGATTATTATAGGCTTTATAATCTGATTCTCTATATTTGTAACGCGTAATATAAGAACAGAATAAAGATATAGAGAGGAGGGGAGAAAGGTGATTGCTGAATAAAGCTTTCAAACCCTAAAGGCCATTTTTTTCCTGTCAATTTTTTTTTTTGCTCATTTTTTACACGAAAGGAAACTGGTTATGATACACAAAAAAAAAAATGAAAATGGAGTAGGAAGGAAAGAAGATAGTTAGGTAGGTAGGTAGGTAGGTAGGTAGGTAGTTAGGTTAGGTAGGTAGGTAGTTAACATTACGCTCCAAGTGTATTTCTAAATGAGGTCTAACTAATTAACGAAACAAAAACAAGTTAGTCGAGGTTCACGGTACGATGCGCAGAAAGAAAGTGACAAATAATATATATCAAGAATAATGTACGTATCAACAAGTCACCAGGTCGTGTGTGTGTGTGTGTGTGTGTGTGTGTGTGTGTGTGTGTGTGTGTGTGTGTGTGTGTGTGTGTGTGTGTGTGTGTGTGTGTGTGTGTGTGTGTGTGTTGTTGTTGTTGTTATCGCTCTTCTAAATGTTAGGCAAAAATGGAAAAAAAAATTAGGTCTACACGTGGATTCTCAGTAAAGGTTTCGTGGTGTCCTTTGTTCAAGCAGTGACCTGACCTAACCTTACAGCACAATGACCTTAGAACCACCACCACCACCACCACCACCACCACTATCACTATTATGTAGGCCTCCGTTCGACACTATTAACTGCTATTTCATAAACGCTTGTGCTATTGGTACATCCACCCACATACACATACGCACATACATTCATACATACATACAGTCATACACATGTTCCATATATGATAGCTATACTATCTTGATTAATTAACGTATATTTAAAACAAGTCACATACGATTACTATTGAACATTTTCTTTCAAACATTCGAGTTTTCATGAAAGTACTGTCGGATAAAAAAATCTTTATTAAAAAAAACTCTTCCCGGAATTAAGATAAAGTTCTGGTGACTTAAAAAAGAAAACTGGTATTTATTAAACTGATTCTTCTTACAACAACAGTGGTTTGAGTTAAGTGACGGAAAATATTTAGAGATTAACACTATATTATCTACATCACGACGTCTTATTCCCAGTGTTATGTTTTGTAAATGTTTGAAAGCGTATCGAGTTGGTTGTCAGCGATGTTAAAAAAAATATTACAGTACTGCGTAAAGATATATATAAATACAAAGGGATTACTAGATATTATAAGCTAATACAAACCGTTTCTTTAGACTGATGAAATTAAAGAAATAGTCACATTTCCTCCTAGTTTATTTACCGCTATTTAAAGCTTAATTTATGTTAATGAATCATCAAAGAGAAAAATAGCTCAAATATTTCAATGTTTTTCTTACGATAATATGAGATAAAACACGATAATTTAATTAATTAAATGTTTTGCGCAACGTGACGACTGGAAACGGATGTAATATAATGAAATGTAATGTTGAACGATAGTTGACGAGAGAAAATAAAATAGAAATAAAAAAAAAATGTAAAATGAATAAAAAATGCACGAATTTGGTCTGAAGCAATTTTGGTGTGTGAAACCTGTGAATAAATATGGTTTTCTTTTTCTTTCTAAGTCATATATAACCAAGCAAACACACACACACACACACACACACATACACACACACTGAAAGAATAGGTGATAATGGCAAAGAATATACAACAATTGAAGGAAAAACTCGACAAATATAGATACAGAGACAGGACCGCACGAGTGTAGCTCAGACCCTGTATGTGTATATTACAACTAGATAAACACACACACACACACACACACACAACCTTCACACACACACACAAGGCACCCTATATCAGCCCGGACACACCTGCTTCGCTCAAACTTTCTCTTTCTAGCCACACAAAAAGGCAAAACTTCCCCCCCCCCTTTCTCTCCACCCTCACACACACACACACACACACACACACACACACACTGCTTTCTCCTCCCTGCACCCTCCCATCCCGGTCTCTCTGTCCCTTGCGACCTTGGGAAGAACGTTCAGATGACACCAGGAGCGAGGGAAGAGAAAATGTAGTCCTCTCCCTATCATGCCAAACAAGTAACTGACTGGCTTTGATTTCTTTCTTATTAATATTGAAAGCATAAAGTATTATTTAAGTTGAAATTGGATCCGGTTCGATTTTTATAACTCTTTATAGCATGTCGAAAATGTTTGCAGTTTTGTAGCTGTTGTGTGGAAGAGAGAGAGAGAGAGAGAGAGAGTGATAACCTTTGCCACACCTTAGGGCAGCCGTTCCCAGCCTTAGGTACGCACATAGATGCATGTACGTACAGTACGAGCACGTGATAGGTACACACACCACACAGACTCAACGTACCCGCAGGCAGACTGTAGGACACGTTTGCTACGCCCTAAACATACAACACTCAGTCAGAAAATACATCAGTGCTTTACCCAATAATTTAGCGTTAACGTTGTACAGTGAATGGGTTAAACTATGTTATATTAAACCTTTCTATCAAGTATTCAACATCAGCTAAACTAACCTAACCTAACCTAGTCTGATAGTGAGAAATTTCAAACACATTAATTAATATACATACCAGAAAAAATATACGTAATGTTCACAGTTTCGAATTCTTCTAAGTCAAATATTCATACCTTTTACTGTTTGTTTATATTTACACAGACAGATATACACTTTTTAACACATATCGACTTTCAATCATTGTTTTTACGCCACTAACAAAAAAAAAAAAACTACAACAACAACAATAAAAAACATATATAGAAACAGTTCCGCGCTCTCGAACTCCATTTGATTTATGTACTTTTTTTTTCCACTCTTCCTAACAGCTTCCATCACGCCTTGAGGGAGAAGCAGCCGGCAGTGAGTTGAGACGGGGAGCAAACTGACCATGCACTTTCTCTTCGCTCTAGTTCACCCTTCTTCTGGCCCCTCCCGTAGCACCTATAAGACCTTCCTGCCCTCTACCTCTACTCTTACTGCCTTAGAAAGTAAAGGCGTGTTACTTGCCTCGTCTATGTTTTCAGGAGCGCTAGTGACGGAGGCTCCCTGAATGCAGAACATGTTGGTGTTATTAATGATATGATATGAAAGGTTGTATAAGCGAGTTTGAAGTAATTGTTGTACTTGTGTATATGATATTTTATAAGCATGGAGTATATGTTATTCATAATCTTTGTTTTTTTATGGTTTAGAATATAGAGGTTATTAATTATATATATATATTTTTTTTTATTGATATTATTATTATTCGTATTCTTTTTTTTTATATTATAATCAATCATTATTTGTTTATTTGTTTACGTATTTATCTATCTTTACTATTTCATTTATTTTTTTGTTTTTCACGGTTCGATGATGGCGACAAAAAATGTATCGCTATCACTTAACAATTATTTTTTATTACTCATTTCCTTTTCTCTCCCTCTATTCTGTCTCGGTTGGATGAACAGACAGACCGACCATGACAACACTTTTTTAACCTAACAAAACCTTTATATACTTCCTCACCACCACCACCACCATCAGCATCAGCTCAGCTCGTGACAAAAAATACAAAAAATAATAAAAAAACAAAAAAAAGTTATACCACTTCCTGTTATTCTTATATATACGTACATAACAATCTCACATTTTTCTGAAAGATCATCACGCTTGAACGATGTTTCTGGTCAGTTCCGCATAGCTTTTATCAATTATTTTAGGTTGATTTACGCAGAAAGTTGAACTGAAACTCTGAATGATGTTAGAAAGTCTAGTCGCTGCCCGAGAAGAGAAGAGAAGAGAAGAGCGGTCAGTGCTCTGAAAATGGCCTGTGTGTCTGCTTATTAGAAGATATATGTACAAGAGAGAGAGAGAGAGAGAGAGAGAGAGAGAGAGAGAGAGAGAGAGAGAGAGAGAGAGAGAGAGAGAGAGAGAGAGAGAGATGGGAGGGGGGAGGTAGGTTTGTACTGCGCATATTTTTTTCTTTTCATTTTTTTTAACGTTCATCATTGTTATTATTTATGATGATGATGAAGATGAATATACGAACAGTTGAACATAAGAGCAATAGACAGACAGACAGATAGATAGATAGATAAATACGTAGTTACAACACAAACCTAAATTACTCAACTGCTTGTTAATTAAGGCTTGTTAATTAATCAAGTCAACAACAATTCAGATGACAAACAATGGTTCATGGATCAGTTAATTAATGTCTTTCTTACCTATTTTTTAATGACTGATCGATCGGCACTCACTGGCCAACACACACACGCACAAACAAATGTTTATTGTTATATCAAAGCGATAAGTAAACTAAAAGGAAATGTGATGAAATGTCTTCTTAACAACAATCACAAACTACAATTGTTATCAATGTTTAGTGTTATAAGTGACATGCAAATATTTTTTATTATTTTCTCGGAAGATTTAAAAGGTTTCCAGCTTTTTTTTGGGGGGTGGGTGGGTGGGGTTACAGTTGCAGTTCATCCTTAATTATAATAGTTTATAGTAACATTGTCATGTCTTGCTACACTATAAACAACATTTGACATTTATTTATTAGACAACCAGTTTCCTGAAGAAGAAAAAAAAAAGTCGACTGCATGAGAAATAATACATGATGACTAAACAAGAGACGATTAAGAAAAGAGCAGTTTGTAGATGAAAAAATAGAAGTAAACATACAAAAATCATGAGATAACGAAGAGAACTCGCTAGTTAGTAAGTTAGTTAGTAAAAGTTGGGAGAGAAGGCAAAAGAAGAGAGAGAGACAAGGAAATATATATATATATATATATATATATATATATATATATATATATATATATATATATATGTGTCTGTGTGTGTGTGTGTGTGTGTGTGTGTGTGTGTCTGTGAGAGGATCAGTATTACAGGAATAATTAAGAAGCGAATAAATAAAAGAGAATGACAGAGAAATATGAGGTAATCAGTATATAAGAAACAACATAATTAACATTCTCACACACTAATAATGTTGATGAAAATTACATGATATGACAAACAGAACAAAGAGAGAGAGAGAGAGAGAGAGAGAGAGAGAGAGAGAGAGAGAGAGAGAGAGAGAGAGAGAGAGAGAGAGAGAGAGAGAGAGAGAGAGAGAGAGAGAGAGAGAGAGAGAGAGAGAGAGAGAGAGAGAGAGAGAGAGTATAACTAGCATACTTTCACAACCTGAGATGTATACTGAATTAATAACGAGTGACGTGTAACCTTGATGAATAAATACACACACACACACACACACACACACACACACACACACCCCATCCAAATAATTATAGACTGACGGTATAATAATAATAATAATAATAATGTTTCTTTTGTAATGCAAAAATGTATGTCATTCTACTCTATTACTATTGTTTTAATCACATTGAGCATTGTCTTGTTAATATGATATAACTAGGTCTCCCTTTAATTTGTTTTACGTGCTTGGAAATTATATATACATGTCATACACTTAAATTGTTTTTTGGATAAATTATTTTTTTCCCTATATATAAGCCTGACACATATGCGAAATTAACTTAACTTCGGTATAAGACCATAAAAAAGCAATACCTAATGTAGTTGGTTTGGAAAAAAAAAAAAACTTTCTCTTGCTTTACTAGAAGGGAGTTCAGTAGAGTTCAGAAGTTATCACCAAAACGCTTTCTCGAGAAACATGACAAAAATAGCAAATGTAACACCCTACTTGCAACATATTAACGCCATGCACCTAGCAACAGGAAGAGAGAGAGAGAGAGAGAGAGAGAGAGAGAGAGAGAGAGAGAGAGAGAGAGAGAGAGAGAGAGAGAGAGGTAAGTTGCGTGACTACGTCATCGTACTTCCAGTCCGCCACATTGGAGCACAACTTGTTGTTGACAACATGTTGCATAAAACTCGGTACCAAGAGAAAATTCGCTCATTACAGGAGGCATAGCTTGAAAAAGAGACATAACTTGAAAACTAGCCATTTACGACGGAAAAGAGGTAGCAAATTAATCAATTCATTATATGTATCACCAGAAACGCATAATGCACATCACAAAATCGTTGCATGAGTGAAACTGCATATTAACCGTCATTAATTTATCATAAAACATCGCGGAATATATCTATGTAGAACAAATTTGTTGGTTTATATATATATATATATATATATATATATATATATATATATATATATATATATATATATATAAATGGCACTACTTACCTCTAGTGAGATATTGGTAACCTATTTTGCTGGGCTTTTTCGTAGCAATTCAGCGTGTTCTGGGCCCTCCCGTGTGCTGACTTTAGGGAGACCAAATAAAAATACGCCACTGTCCTTCTTGGAACCACTGTTGCAATTCATTACTGCACAATAAGGCATTTTTAAGCAATAAATTTAGCTATATACCACAGTAACAAGAGCGTTGTGCTCCAAAATATTGGCGTGACTTTCTCCCAAAACAGTAACGTCACGAGCAACCTCTCTACAGGTAAACTAACAAATTAATAAATAAACAAATATGCATTGCGCAATCATAGTCTAATAGCAATAAGAAAATATATGAAAGCCATTTCGCAGCAACCTTCACAATATAATTCCAAATGCATCTCACACTTTTTTATTATATTCCATCGGTGAGAAAATGCTGACATTTCCCTTATTAAAGATCAATATATATATATATAGCAGTAATAAATAAATGGCGAAAAGCTAATAATAACATAGTAAGTTAATATTCCCACAATTTATCACTAATGAAGCAATTGAAGTAACCTTAAAAGTATATCGTATATATTTCACCATCAAACCATTATAATTAAGTAAAGAAGGAAATTAGGTTAAGAATGTGTTAATTATTCCTGCAACCTTATGATTAAATGCCATAAAACATTAACCCTATAAACAAACACACACACACACACAGTTATACATACACTAAACCTAATGAATGAATGAATGAACAGGAAAAATATATAAAAATAAAGAAAAGATAGAGAGACGACCTTGCACAAACCATGACGTCGAGAAACAAAGAATGTAATGTCCATTGGCTCTTTCTTACCACACATTTTTTTCCTTGTCTTCCTGTCCTTAGGAATGATGGTCGGAAATACATCCTTACTGAGGTCTATAATGTTCCCTCTGCAACAAAGAAAAAGAAAAAAAGAAGTACAAAGGAAGAACAGATCGCAAGTTTTACTGGACCTAACGAGGCTGTCTATGTCTATTTTTATAGCTGTTAAAAAGCATGCAACTCATCATATGTTCCCAAATAAATGACTAAATTAATGTCATTACCTTGCATTATATTAGAGGGAATTGTCTGTTATTATTCTTATTGGTAGTTTAAATCTCCATTCCAAAGATCAATTGCCTTGAACCTTACTTCTAGGTTGAAATTTAAAGGGTTCTTTTTCTACATTTCCGGTCTGTGATAGAATTTTGTCTTCCTTCTGCACTCTTTTTTTATATATTGTCGTTATACCAGAGATTCCATGTGGACTTATGAAGTAATTAGACGATAGTGACTTGGCAATTTCTGCAATCATGACCTTATGAATTCCGAGCTAATGTTGAAAATAAGACGAAGGGAAAAGAAGTCAGTCAGTCAGAGGAAATACTAAGTGTGATTATAATAAGGATGGTATTAGAGTACATGTGATGCCGGTATTGTTTGCTTTGCACGGAGAAAACATGACTGCATTTCATTCAGTGTTAGTTAGTTAGTTAGTCAATGCAAAAAGGAGCAAGCGCCAAACATCTAATTGAGGTGATATGGCGCTAGGTTAATCTAAAAGGTAGATGGTATAGTAGAGGTGATGGTTAGGCAAATTATGGGGAAGGAAAGAGCAATTAGTTATAGTCAAATGAAAGATGTGTCAGTATATAAACATTGCAGCCTTACATCACACTGTCTCTTCCTTAAATTAGAGTGAAGTCACTATTATATATATTAGGATAGGGTAGGGGGAGAACTTATTTTCAATGCCTTGTTCCGTGGTAGTTCTGGAATACATTAAGATGGCATAAGATAGACAATAGGGAGCCTTGTCATAATATTCTTTTAGATGGAATATTTATAAATAATTGTAATTATATTGATGAATATTACAACTCAAAATTTAGATGGAATGGGATGTCTAAATAACTACATGAAATTTATCTTACAAATACAGATAATTGTACATATATCCATATATATAAACATTATGATAGGTTAATAACCGCAATATTTTTGTCATATTTTATACAAAAAAATGTATACGACAGCAACACCTTGGAATATTTACACTTCTGACAAGTTTGTAGACTGGCTTGTAGTCAATAAATACATACATATGTATCAGGAAGGAAAAAGTCTCCAAGAAATCAAAATCAAAAACACTTTCCAACAATGGAGACCAAATCCCGAGACACTGAAAGGCAAATGTTTTCACTAATAATGGTTCCAAAATGTTTTACACTAGTATTAAACAAAAAGCAATGTTTCCTCTCACTCAGAAATCAGTCATAGCCAATCTACCACGCACTGGGAATCAGCCACTAACTCAGCCATACACTCAGAACCTACATGTCACCTAGTTACAATCAAATCCAAAAAACTTAACTAACAATGAACTGGCAGTCTCAAGTTATATTTCCACATTACAAAGAGCAAAATTATATACTCTCATTTGCATTCCCTCCCCATCCCTAACGCTATGTAATTATGATAGCAATGTTATGCATCAAACACGACCATAAATTCATTTTAATTGTATTGGAAAAACAAAATATATCTTCCTTCCCTAATAACAGTCGGCGAGAAATAACTACATTTGAGGTTCGTCGCATTGTCCACCTGGTAACCTCACTCCCAGGAACCTCTTAGTGGCTATCCTTCCTATACTAACCATGTCTCAGTAGCATCAATCAACCTAGTCCACCTACAAGCTTAGCAAACATACCCTAAGTCTCCACACCTCCTGCCACTCGCCCATACAACAAGCATTCAGTAAGTAACAAGCTTCACTTCACTTCCACGGAGCGATTACAGGTTGACTATCAATAATCCGGCATGAGCAAACACCTAATTCAAAGGTACAGCGCCATCAAAACAAACATAAACTCGGGAAATTTGAAACTGCACTCTGAAATTCATGCTGGAAAATTGATGGTCAACCTGTAGTTTCAACAAATGTCACTTCAGAGGCATCTTTCAGTAAGGTTAGTGCCAATATTTCACAACATTTCAATACCACAAGAGTCTGTACTGTAAAAATTCAACGTTGTCCTTCTGCACACTTAGTAACACATGCCTATAATTTAATTCACTACCAAGTTGCAGCTCTAATCTTGGAAATGGTGACTTAGTAATTGTCAAACTTCTGGACCTTAAGTTCCCCAGAAAGAATTACTTACACATACATCCATAAGTAGCTGTTTCAATGCGAGTAACCATAACAATTACTATTACTGTTTCTTACTGCTCATCCTGCCACCCTTGGAGTTATACATTTTATCAATCTCTACATTTCCTCAAATAAACAAAGCAATGATCTTATGAGTCTCCCCAAATAAAGAGCTTATAAAGTGTCTCAAATAGAAGTTTAATTCCTATCTTTGCTACACAAGTAAGCACCAAATTTGCACCATCTCAGCACCATCAATATAAGTTAGTTGGGCTGAAATATTTGGAATAAATACTATTATAATAATTTCATCAGCATGTTATAGTTTGTATTGGGCATAAAACCAAGAAATAAAGTACTGCACTCTCTCACATTTGGCAAGTGTTAATTCATGACACACAGACAGACAGACACGACAGACAGACACACACACACACACACACACACACACACACACTTCAACACTTCGATGATTTGACCAAAAAACTGGAATATAAAAAACTAATATGGTTCCCTCACAAGAAAAATGCATGTGTTGAAATTGGAAACAATACAAAGAATATCAACTAAGATGGTGTAAATTAGTGTATGAACTTTAAAGAATGAGAAAGGGCAAAAGAGCAAATTGAAAGAAGAATGGGTATGGAAAGGGAGGATATTTAATTACGAAAAGAGGGAGTGGGAGAGAATGGGAGTATAGTTAGTATGATATGACACCTTCTAAGTATAGTATAGTATCATATATTTTCTCCACATTAAACAAGGAAAATAATTAACTGAGAATACATATCAAGTTAGCGAGAAATGTTGAAAATGCAACAATATATACACGCAAAAATATAATGTATTCATTAAGACGTTGAAAAAGTAAGAATAGAGGAATGTCAAGAGTATTGTGAAAACCACCGACAAGAAAAAGGTTGGAATTGAATTGAACAAAAACACATAAAAGTAGCGAAGAGATAATTTTGAAGCAATATTAAAAGACCTAATTAACCTGTATAGTCATCATTAACACATCATTAACAGTAATTATCTGCTGTAAATTAACTAGATAATGATGTGTATGAGGAAGTATGAGGTAATAATGGACCTCGTATTATTCTTTCGGACATTTCGGAAATATTAGCAGTTGAAATAATGCCAATCTCGGCACTAATTCTATCTTTTCTAACCAATTATTCCTTTTTTTTCCTTTGATAAGCTTTTTTCCATGACTACAAACAACACACTCACTACATTCATTTCACTTCAATAATATGGAAGCCACGAAAAAAAAATATTGTAATAAATTAAACTGTACCCAGAGAACATTCATTAGTTAAGAATAAACCAACAACTTACATACATAGAAAGAAAAAATTATTATTGATGCATTCTAGATGATTTTAGGGAAGAATATAGAAGATTATTTGAACAACCATTGAAAAAAAAAATCATTATAGATGTATTTTTAAGGAAGAATATAGAAAATTACCAACTTCTTAACTCACACACATCAACACAAACTAATATTTAATCATCCATAAACCAAGACAATTTTAGATGTTATTGAAGTCCTTATTGTGGGAAAAAAATTAATAAAAAATGATGTAGTATATATTGACAAAATTTACGCCCTGTATATTATCATCCTTATTAATATTTCACCAATAATGAGATAGTCTTCAACTCTGATTCTTTTACTTCAGTATTCTCTTAGGTTAAAAATGGATGTTTTTTTTTATATATATATATACATGTGTATGAATATATAAGTTAAGAGATCACACACTGGTGAAGAATCAATTACTTAACAAACAAACCTTCGATGGGTGTGTGTGTGTCCGACGCCAGTTATTCCAAAACCACAACATAACTATAATGGAGAGGAAATATATAATGAAAAAAATAATAAAAAAAGAAGTACAATGTAATCCCTGAAAGCTGCCATACTATAAAAATAACCTTTCACATGATTTTTTTTTTCTTTTTAAATTTTTTTTTGCTTGCTTTGGTTGAGATTCGCTTTACATTACAAACTTATAAACCGCATCAAAATATTCACAAATACTTATTCCTTTTTAACGTAAACTCGGATTTGATGATAATAATAATAATGGTATATCAACAGCAAATACATATACATTATTATACTGCTATTTTGTGACAGGAGGAGGAGGAGGAGGAGGAGGAGGAGGAGGAGGAGGAGGAGACAACCACGGATTTACATTACATATTATTTTCAAAACACTAATATCAAAACGCCAAATAAATAAAGAAAGAAAGAAAGTTTACAGTAAGAATATTCCACACAACGGAAGCATATATACAAGATAATACATACACGTTCTGGCCACAAGCGGGATTTTTTTTCTATGTATTTTTGTTTTCCCTTAGCCAGTACAAAACAAAAAAAAACATACCACATAACAAGCCAAAAAATTATGTGCCGTACTTCACATGACAATTTTGTAATTAATATTGTTACAAACCATAGACCTAACCTAACCTAACCAGACCTAAACTAACCTAACCATAGCCCTAACCTAATCTAACTTAACCTGACCTAACCAGACCAAACCTAACATCACCTAACCTAACCACGCACCTAACCTGACCTAGCCTAATATATTAATGCTGGCTACAAAGGACACAAGTGAAATAATGGTTATGATTCTACAACAGAACAAAATAATCACTACTGATAAAACAAATTATAACCCAAAGAGAGTTTGTGTGTGTATGTGTGTGTGTGTGTGTGTGTGTGTGTGTGTGAATTTTTTTTTATATATACATATATATATATATATATATATATATATATATATATATATATATATATATACACACACACACACAGTAATACCCAACATTTAGAGCTTGATTTTGATAATATATATTCCAAACTTTCTCTTAACCCTCCTGACTAAATTTACGTTGGGAAGAGTAGCACCAGACATTTAAATTTGGGGCAACGAGTACCGAATTATTATTATTATTGTTATCATTATTTTTATCCGTATTCTGTGTGGATTATAATAGGTGACCAAAAGTTACGTAGCAAGGGGTCTAAGAAGCCCCTCCCTTGTATTCTGTCCTATGAAAAGACAGGATACAGATAGGTGAGGGAGAGTAAAGTCTCATTGAACCCTAAATATCTTGTCTTGGCTTTTTAATGGAGATAAAAAAAATATATTAGTCAGGTCTATAGATAGATAAATAGATAGGTCTTCCCTCTGCTTGTATTATATGCTTTTACACTACTGTATTTACTATATATTGAATTTTTAACCATATCAAGAAAGCATTTGCATACCTCAGCAAGGCCTGAACCCTTATTCTGTTGAGTTATAATGGTTTTACTGTGTGTATGTATGTATGTATGTGTGTATATAAGTATGTTTGTGAAGCCTAGCGGTCAACAATGAGTATGGAAGTAATACGTGTTTACAGTGGTGTGGCTTCAGAATAATTATGGTCTCAGCTCTGCTCCACAAATGATTCCTTAGTCTTATATAATTTACTAGTTCAACATTTAACTTGATACAACTCCTACAACCTTATAACACTATGCAGAGTTGAGTCCACATTGATCTTAAGCCATTTTTGTACTTGTGTTGTCACCTCGGAACTAAATAGCTGAGGTGGACAACATTTTATAAGCCGAGTTGGCGTTATTCTTAATGTTAGACAAAAGGTCTTTGGTTTGCAATGTTTACAAAAGCTCCTTCCTGTAATATGAGTCTACAGGTTGACTATCAATAATCCAGC
Source organism: Metacarcinus magister (assembly GCA_029783475.1). Taxonomy (NCBI): domain Eukaryota; kingdom Metazoa; phylum Arthropoda; class Malacostraca; order Decapoda; family Cancridae; genus Metacarcinus; species Metacarcinus magister. The sequence goes on from JAPQNM010000006.1 coordinate 15,823,338, forward strand.
ATGAACAAACAGCTAATTCTGGGTACAGCGCCATCAAAACATAAACATAAACAGCGCCTCACGAAAACAGTGATGCGCCAACTCGGGAAATTTGAAACTGTGCTCTGAAATTCATGCTGGAAAACTGATGGAACTGGAATATTGAGAGACAACCTGTGTAAGCTCATTCTACCATGAGAGAAGCTTTAGATGCTAAGAAGCAATACATTGGAGAATATTACCCGAGAAAGTCAAACATGTTTCAGTAAATGCAAGAATTTGAGAAGAAAAAAAAAAAGATCTTGTTTATACATACATGAATAATAATTGCATTCACGGTAGTTCATGTTCCACCGACTCCACAACAACAAAATGTAACATTGATCAGTTTACATTTGTCAATAACCTGAGTTGACCACAATTCAACTGAAATCAAGTACATGACTTAAATTCTAAGTGTGGTCATTTTTATCCAAAATTCAAAATCAAAAATAAATCAAACAAAATTAGTCCCAGAAAAAAAATTTTGCCTCCTCCATTTCTCCATATAAATAATGTGGTTTACAGTCAAGACAAGTCATTTATCCTTTATCCATACACCACTAACACTAATACTAATACTAATACTAACACTAACACTAACACTCAGCACATACATGTTTACAATCACAGCTCATACTTTTGAACATTCATCCATTGTTCACGGTGCTGGTCATCATATTAACCGGCAGCCGGAACTTACATAGTGTCTGTATGATGGGTTTGTGAAGACTGATGCCAACCCACACTGTCCCTTCCCTTCCCTTCACTCTTAGTTCACACTTCAAACACTACTCAATACTTGACACTAGTAATTAATTGGCATGTGTTGAACATTCTGAAATGCCCAGCAATTTATATGTTTATTCGTAACGTCAATTTTCTTGAGAAGTATGAAATTAATTGTTATATTGGTTTAGTTAAATAACCAAGTTTATGTTTAGTTTTCATTTTGCTTTCCTATAGATAGCACCCAAGAATAACTTTAATAACCTAATGTTAGGTTTTTAAAGTTATATTTTCAACCCAAAGATAACTTACAAAATACTTAGTTATGTTGTGAACTTATTTTCTTCCTTTTTTTATTAAGGAATTCAGTAACTTGGGATTTCAATTAAAAAAAAAAAAAAAAAAAAAAAAAAACATTATCATTATCTTTGGTCTGGCCAATGCATTAATTAAGGAGGTCTAGCAGGAAATTAATTTATGGAATGCATGAATCATCTTAATTAAACAGTAATGATGCAGCTGAAATAATTCCTTTACAGTCAGTCAGTCAAGATGAGAGTCACACGCCACACACTGCACCTCATAACCATTGCCTCTGAAGCATACTTGATTTATCCAATAGATTCAAAGTATACCAAGAGATCGAATTACAAAATCAATAACTTTCAATGGTATAAGACTTAACTCTTATTTTTTTAAGTCTAAACTAACCGAAATCTGCCAAACTTTCTTCATAACTTTGGCTTCGATCCTGTCCTCCCAACCTACAATGCAAAATAAATAAAAAATAAATTTTTAAAATCTTGCTATCACACAAATTTTTATTGTGTTGCTAACTAATTTTGGGGGAAATGTAAATAAATCATCAACTAATTATTGAGTGACTTAGAACAATTTGTTGTTGTCTCTCCTGATGACTCTTCACTGGAGGTCAGCGCTGAGTGAGTTGAGGATTGGAACGTCAAAGAAGTCACACACGCCCTCAGTATCGTCTAAATTAAACATGTAGTCGCGCTCTGAGGGAGGTGGACTCAGCCGCAACAATGGCGCAAAGACTGAAACCAAAAAAAGAACGGAAATTCATTAAAAAATATATACTTTTTTTACAGAGGTGCAAAAACATGGTAAAATAGAACGGAAATTCATTAAAAAAAAATATATATATATATATATATATATATATATATATATATTATATATATATATGTATATACTTAAAATATACTTAAAAATATAATATACTGTACTTATAATATATACTAAAATAGACTTGTACTTAAAATACTTAATATACTTAAAATATATACTAAAATACTTATACTTAATATACTTAAAATACTTAGTATAGTACTTAAAATATATACCAAAAAAAATATGTATACTTCAATTCTTCGGGCTATTACCAATAGTTGAAAATTAAATCCAATAATTTTTTTTTACAGAGTGAATGACTTACCTTCTGCTGATATCAATTCCTCTACTGAACCTTCTCCCGAGGCTGACAACATGCTATCTGTAAAACACATAATAATAATAATAATAATAATAATAACCCAACTTATTCACATCCAACAAGACAAAATAATATATAAATAAATCATACATTGCTAATTACAGTACATATGATGATGATAATAATATTTAACTCAGTAATTAAAACAGTAAATGCTATCTATAAAACACATAATATAATACTAATAACAATAATATCTAATATAAAAATACCCCAACTTAATCATACATTGTTTCTTAATAATAATAATAATTATTATTAACTCTAATATTCACAGTATAAATGATGATAATAATGATACTATTTAACTCAATAATTAGGATAAATTTGCCTCCAGACCATACTGAATCTATCCTTGAAGTATAATATTACATTGACGTGCCTACCTACAATTAAATATATATATATATATATATATATATATATATATATATATATATATATATATATATATATATATATATATATATGTATATATACACAAGACAACTCAAGATTTTTTTGTTAGGTTAAATAATAATGGTTCATATACATACACATTTGATGCTACTTTGGCTTATCTACGTGTCATGAATCTACTTTGGTATGCAATCTACACTTTAAATTGTGATCTACGTGTCATGAATCTACTTTGTTTGTGAAAAAAGTGTGAGTGAAATTGAAGGTCCTACGAGGAGAGGAAGGCCAGTTGTAAGATGGAAGGAAAGGAGGATACTATTCTATACATTTTTGACGTAAACCTCATACTTTTCAAGTTATTCAAAATAACATGACTTCTGCCAAGAAGTCAAATAGGTGGAAAAAGTTAGTTATTTTGTGACCCGTAAATTCCACCAGAATTGAGGTCAAAAAAGGTTTTCCCATTTTACTACGTAAATATTAGTCCTACAGGAAAATTATATAGAAGTAAAGTTATGGAGTTTGATAATGTATATCTCATATAGTCATCATCTTTCCAATAACTCAAATACCTATGAAGAAAATTTTTATTTAATGAAAGAAATTAATGCATAATACTTTACACTCCTACATCTATAATTACATTCCAATTCAATTATATTATAGCTCAATAGAACGAACGTCTCCTGCTCTTTCTTTAATGTTCTATATGTTTTTTACGTAAACCCCATACATTTTGAGTTTTTTCAAAATATGTGATTTATCTAAATCCTACGAAATTTCATGAAAATTTCCACACCGAATCTCATGAAAATTAGTACAATGAGGTTTTCGGTCATGCTGAACACGAATCTGGACTTATTTTCCTGATTACTATAATATCAAACTGTATTTCACCCTTGCTTGCCTAATAACAATAATGAAATAACCATTATTTAACTTTACTGGCTGATGCTGGTCTCATATGACAAAAATACATAGATGACCTACCCTAAATTTACACAATATAAGGTATAAGTGGTATTTCGTTTCCATATCTTGAACTGTAAGCGAATTAAAACTGATTAAAACCAATTAAAACTGATTAAAAGTACTTTTTACATTCGTACATCTATACTTACATTCCAATAGTTAATGTTCATAGCATACCAGATATAATTATTGTACCTGTGATACGAGGTGTGGGAGAGTTAGTGTTGATATCTTCTTGTCTCTCCTGTTTAATGTTGCTGATGGGGATAGGTAACATTTCGTCTAGACTTTCCTGCTTCAATACCACACCTGAAGATGAGAATAATAACTCAATTCATTCACAAATATATGTATAAATAATAGAAAAGGATTGAAACTTTATAAACTTTGGGCGACAAGCGGGATTTTTTTTTTGCACCCTTTTAACGTAAAAAAAAAATAGTAAATAAATAAATATATAAAAACTTAGGTGAATGAAATGTGATACCTTAAAAATTGTAGTAATTATTTCTAAACAAATTCAACCTCAGACTTACGTGATGAAAAGATCTTTGCTGCTTCTGCTTCTGCCGCTGCTGCTGCTGCTGCTGCCGCTGCTGCTGCCGCTGCTGCTGCTGCTTCTTGCCTCTTCCGCGCTCTCCTGGGTGCCAGCGCCTCTGTCACGCTGCTCACTCCTGCCGAGGCCTTGCGTGGCACCCTTCGAGACACCAAGACTGTCTCCGCTACATCACCACTCTGATCAATACAAGAATTAATGCATTTACCTATCCCGTCAAAAGTTACTTACACTTTGAAATAAGAATTAACATTTTTTATGTATTTTTGTTGTCCCTTGTAAAGTAAAAAAAACAATAATAATAATGGTTGCAATAAAGGTTACTTTTATTATTATTATTATTTACCTCTGGGTGAGAAGGACTAGACACCGGGGGAGTGTGGGCGGTGATGCCCTTCTGGGGGGTGGTGCGGGAGCGTGTGGGGGAAGGTTGTACCGGGGGGGAAGAGGCAGCTCTCTTCACTCCCTTCCTCTCGGGGTCAACTTTCATTATGCTTGTTGGTGGCGGAACCTGTGAGAATGTAAGGTTCATTAATGTAATATTTCAATGTAGGTTAGGTGAGGTTAGATTAGGTTAGGTTAGGTAAGGTTATGTTATGTGGGGGTAGGTTTGATTAGGTTAGGCGGGGGTAGGTTAGGTTAGGTTAGCATCGCCTTGACAGTAAGGATGGACAGACAGACAGAGGGAGGGAATGAGGGAGGGAGGGAGGGACGTACGGACAGACAGACGTACATACCTGAACAACCAGCGGTGTATCGTGTTCTTGTTCTTGGTTCACTAATAGTACATAGATTGGTCCACTGTCAGACTTAAGGTGAATCTGATATTTCTTGTCTCCATTAACCTGAAAACATAAAAACACACACACATATATACTTTTAGTCAATCATTTTTTTGTCATCATTAACCTGGAAATAAAAACACACACACATTGACATACTTCTGTATAACAAGACAATATATAAGAAAAATAATACATAATTTAAAGACAATATACTGTCCTATTGTCGTCTTTACAGGGTCAGGCGACAAGCGGGATTTTTTTAAATGTATTTTTGCTATCACTTGGCCAGTATCTTTTAAATGTAAAGATTGAATAAGTAAATAAATAAATATTTTAATGGAGATGAAGTTATGTAGATTGACAAGACAGCCACATTATTACTATTATCATTATTACTTATTATTATTATTATTATTATTATTATTATCAACTTACCATTTGCGGGACGGGCACTTCCAGCTGTGTTCCTGAAGGAGCTTGAATGGCAAGGAGAGTGTCACCTTGAAAACAATTGCAAATATCTTCATGATTGACGTAAGCCATCTTGAAATTACTCAAGTCTTCTGTGATGTTCTTAATACTCTGTTGTACATACTGTTGACACACACACACACACACACACACACACACACACACACACACACACACACACACACAAGACAAGATATGTAGTTAAGTATTGAGTTATTTGGTATTATATTATATCTATACTCATTGGTTTTATTCGCTCAATGTAAAGGAAAGTAAAGAAATCTGACTGTCTATATTTTTACCACATTAATTTAACATCTATAAAGTTCGACAAAATTAAAAAAGTTAGTCAATCAATTTAAACTATACTTTCCACACCAAAAAATTAATTAACAAATATTCATATCTTACATCTATACGTATTTATATGTGAAATTGGCTTGATTTCAAACCATCAAATTTCTTAATCAGATGCAGATGTGCCTTAAGGACAAATTGATCTCACCTACAACCTAATACAATCAATAGAACTAATACAATTAATAATCTACCTGCTTGTGTTGGTCTAGCATTTTCTCATGTTGGTCGAGCTCCGATATTTCCTCCTTCAACATGGAGGCTCGGTCAGTGAACTCTTGTGTGTTAGAACCCGGCCCGCCACCCTTCCATACTATAGAATTTTTACTCTTCTTTTCAATTAAACCAATTCCTTCGAGTACGTTTGTGATGTCGTATATTCTTCTCTTTTGTCGTACAGCCAATTGATCTGCTGCCTGGAAAATGTATACAGTTTTTTTTTATTTTGGCAATGGGTGATTTATTATTATTAATTGTATAGGGAAATTAATAACATGCATTCATCATTCAATAATCAATCGAAGATATGTTTAATAATTACTATTTTATTTTTACATTATAAACATACAACAGCGACCGTAATGCCAGTGTAGTGTGTCACTCAGTAAAGATTTGATTGATTATAATAAACTTAATAGCCTAAGTTGAAGAAATTTATGCAGAATCAGAAGACATTTAGTTAGAAGGTAAATATATCATTAAATCTTAAGAATAGCGACAAATAGACAAATATTTATTCTACGTATATTATATTAATATCCTAAGTTCAAGAGATTTATGCAGAATCTGAAGAAATTTAGTTACAAGACAAAAATATCAGTAAATCTTAAGAACTAATACTGGTTTTACATATTATATTAACTGCCCTTAACACACCTATGAATATTTTAATAAGTGCCGATTAATAATTTACTCACACAGCCGGTATTAAATTGACATCTAACGAGATACTAATTTACATAACTATAACTTATGTATCTTCTTCATATAAGCTTGGAGACCTGTTAGGAAATTATATGAGGAAGAATATGGACCCCAAAGAAAAATAGGTAATATTTTACATCTTCACCAGAATAACATCACAAAACCTAACCTAACTAAACCTTAACCTACATTGATATATAACAGAACCTTGTTCAAACCATACTAAACTTTACCTTATTTTCGAAGAGAAAGTCTCATAGAAAACATTGAATATCTCACAACTGAATAATTAGCGACGGAAATGTAATTAAGAAAACCTCAGAATGCATCTGATAATGTAAAAATACAACTCTGAATTCTCTAGAGCATTCAGGTGAAGATGTAAAATAATATCGAAATTTCTCTATGATTAGGGAAATACATCTTTCAAAAATATATATAACCTTTCCTAACCTGAATTACGTGAGTGTCATTGTTTTAGTGAGGTTAGGATGGGGTTAGTGTAAGGTTAAGATACACTATATTTAAGTGGTAACCAGAATACATTTTTACATAATTATATAGCGTACATCTCATTAATAAATATCATTAACTTGAATACATTGTACGTGAATGTCATTATTCTATGTTATGTAGATAATGACCAGACACACACAAACTTATCACTATTATTATTCATTACCATCATTACTATCATTATTAGTATTCATTGTGTCGCAGATAATCACCAGACACACAGACAGACAGACACACAGACAGACAAACATACACACTTCTTGATATTCAGACACACAGACAAACACACACACTTATTATTATTCACACACACAGACAGACACACAGACACAATTATTCTTATCATTATTCATTACCATCACGATTATTAGTAGTAATATTCCTTGTGTCGTAGATAATCAGAATCACCGGAGCAGATAGACTCACTCAGTACCACTCATAACTACACTTCCGCCGTCATTACTACTACTTCCATTACACACACTCACTGATTTAATGTCCAAGACGCCATCCTCGGCCTCCTGAAGCAGTGATACGAACTTAGAAGTGAGTAAACCGAGAGATTTTTCCTGCCTGCTTGGAGGTAAGTCTGCCATGGCGGGTTTGTTTATGTTCCAATAATGTTACGAGGCTGATGATGGACTGTATTAAATAAATGTTATTATACATTATTAAGGGTAATGGGTGGTTGTAATGTGTTTATATATTATTTAAGGTTGGTTTATGTAGGTTTGATTTTTTTGGTTTAGGTTGTGGTGATTTTTTTTTGTGGGTTTTGGGTTTTTTTAAAAGGTTTATTTTATGTTTTTTAAAATGAGTTCCTAGCGCGTGTATTTAATATTTGAATCTTCAAAGAACACGTGATAATGTTTTTTTTCCCCCCATGCCTTCTCCGTTATTTACATACAAACAGACATGGAAATACATAAAACATGTATATATAACGGTACACATCAATGTGTGTGTGTGTGTGTGTGTGTGTGTGTGTGTGTGTGTGTGTGTGTGTGTGTGTGTGTGTGTGTGTGTGTGTGTATGTGTGTGTGTGTGTGTGTGTGTGTGTGTGTGTGTGTGTGACATTGGACATTTTAGTTAATCAAAATAAATATATATTCTTTCTAAGGCACTCATAACACTGTATAATAATAAACATACACGTCTGCTATAACCTTACCTTACCATATATTTCCTTACAAGTTATATACATGAAATTAGTAATTAAATAATACCTAATTCACATTCAGTATATAGGAAACATATATGAGGGGAGTTTCAAGCAATAAAAGCCAAGGGGGGCAAAGAAATATAGTCGTAGAGAGGAGGGCGGATCTCCCCTTTGACAGACACACAGACACACATACACACAGACCCAGCTGACTAAGTTTACTATCCTTTCTCTAAGGCACTGCAGTCTCCTACGGTCGATCTTATCTCAGCATACGCTACGATCGGTGAAGTGGTGACGTACCTCAACAAGACCCGGGAAGGTGCACTCACTACCTTCCACGACGTCTTCAATAAAGCAGAGGAGCTCCTCGAGGGAACGGCTCATCACATGACACCAATATACTGTACCCCGAGTTTGTAGGCGGCAAACGCAGCGAGCGAATGTACCCTTCTACACAGCTGAGGAATATTACCGCAGATCTGTTTATGTTTTGTTCCTTGACCAGGTGTCAACTGAGCTGCAGAGCCGGTTCGGGGATGACATTATTTTGGTCGGCTTCAACATCAAACATGTACTCAGCGGCGCCGACGCAGGTGTTGCTGCATTACTGGGGGCGGCAAGATTCTACGAAGCTGACACCGATGCCTTGAGCCTCGAAAAAGTATTTGAGAGCCGAAAGAACTGGCTCTATTAAGTGAACGAGAACGAAAGAATCGGCTCCCTGAAAAGAGTCCGAATTCCCATCACTACTCTGATATACACACCACACACGCACACGTCTCCGCTACCATTATTATTTCTCACTCAGGAAGTAATGCCATTCCGCTTAGCCTTCTCATATAATACATCCTTCACTTCCTTTCCTCTTCCATCCCCTAATACTCTAATTGTAAGTAACGTTTAGGTATATTCATGATATATATATGACAGCTCCGCGGTCGCACCTTGGCTCAGAGCCTTCCCCGCAAAGTGCTGCCTCCTGCCTGACCCCGCCTGTCCGCCTGGCCAGTCGCCACCCACACTCATCTCATAAGAACATAATAAATGAGGAGACTGCAAGAGGCCAGTTGATGACCTACACACACACACACACACACACACACACACACACACACACACACACACACACACACACACAACCCCCAACACACACAACACCCAACACACACAACACCAAACTCCATATATATACGTGATATGCAACACCACTAGTGCCCTAAGTATTATAATTATTCATCGGAAACACCTTTATTTTCGGGGCAGTATTAGCGGTATTACAGGCATTAGAAGCCTTTCAGTATACCGGTATTTTAGTCGATTTTTGTCGGTTCGCCAGCCTGTGAGCCCTTCAGCCCACCATAACACACTCACAACACAACACACCCACCTTCATCTTTATCCTTGTATGTCGTCATGTCCTAACACTTCTTTTACTGTACCTAACACAATAATTAACACTCTTGGATGTAAACAAATAATTACGGTGTTTTTTACTCATTTTGTCATTGTTTTTTCCGTTTTTCTTTTTTCTATGGCTTATTTCGGCTTTACTTTCTGTTTGAATAACTTTTATATATTCTATTATATGGTTTATATTGGTTTAATTTCATTATTATTGCTTTATTCTATTTATTGATTTTATGATTGACCTTAGAAATAAAAATATTTCATGAAATAAATACGAATCATATATAACAAATGTTTATGTAGAAACCAGTTAGGCATTTCAGAAGATTTTTTTTAGTATATATAATTGCTTTCCTGTGTATAATAACAATCTCAATTTTGGTTTAATATATACGTGATCCAGCAGTCAACGCACGGCCGCCACTTATATTAGGTTACTTACGCTTAATAGGTAGTTTTCTTTATATCCCTCCACTATTAATGGTGAAGAATGATGTGTTACTGCTCCTCCATCCCTCAAAATAACATGTAGAGGAACAGGGAAGGTTTAAAACGAAAAAAACATTATCACCAGGTCAGAGATCCTGTCTGGCTGGTAGCGGTCACAGGAAGAAGTTAGTTACTACCTTATTACACCTTCCCTGGGCCCTGTTAACCCCTGCCGCCCTTCCCTACAGGTACTATAGGGTCACGCTCACCTGTCCTGCCACACCCCTGCCACGTAAAGCTGAACATAACACTTTAAACACCATTATTATTATGGTGTTAAATACGGGTGACTGTCACGGCGGTAAGGAAGGTCTCTTGTTTCATTTCGTGTTATTTCTCGGTTATGAAGTTATTGCATGCCTCTCAGCCTTCTCACATGATAAAACCTACATATACCTTGCTGTTTCATGCCCCAACTGTGTCATTATAAGTCACATTCAGGTATATTCACGCTATATAACGAACGACAATAGCTCCGCCTTCCAAGCTGCAGCCCTGCCACCCACTCTCACCCCATCATTTACAGCTCGTATCATTATTCGCTCAGGAAGTTATGGTATGCCTCATAGGCTTCTTATATGATAAAACTTACACATCCCTTCCTGTTTCATACCCCAAATCTGTCATTATAAGTCACGTTTAGGTATATTCACGCTATGTGGGTGGCTACCTCCTCCCTGAGCCACTCCCCCCCGCCTGTCTGACCCCGCCAGCCCCTCGCTTCCTATCCTCTCCCTTGCCTTCCCAACTGAGCCACTCCCCAACCCCACCCATACCTTGTCTCCTTTCCTCTCCTTCCCAATATAACAACTCTAATTATTATTCCTTATTGACAAATATTCTATTTTGACCGCTTCTTCTTCTTCTGTGACCGGTTAAACCTCTCTTTTCCTCAATAGGGACACATAATTTTGGGTGTTGATCCACTAAAAATAACCCCTTATAAAGACAATAAGCAGGATAGTTTGTATATTATACGATGTGGTAAATTATTTAAAAATAGATGATTTTATTAATTTTGTGTACAATTGCCTGGATATCCCAATAATTAGTAAAATAGAGAGTATTTTGGAGGAACTAAGAGCCAATCAGAAGCCCAAATAATTGTCAATAAACCGTCTCAGCCAATCACTAAGGTCCTCACCGCCATTACCAGGTTAGTGTTCGTCCGGGAGACTTTGTATTATCTTGTCATCATTGATCTAATTAAGGCTTTTTATCCGCAGGTGATGCAGTGGACGTGTAACATAAGTGTGGCATGACGTTGTGGTGCCAGGATAGTGTGGTGAGTGTGGTGTAACGTGATGGTGATGACATCGTAAAAAATATTACAAAATAGTGGTGATGGATAAACCCTATTATGGGCGGTATTATTATGATGTTTTTATTCGTCTTTGAATGGTTGTAGTGATGATTTTGGTGTGTGGTGATGTCTTATGTGGTGATGAGATGTGATGAGGGTGGTCTAAAGTGGTGGTGATGTCGTGGTGATCTGGTGGTGATTGTGGGCAGGGTGTGTATTATATCATGTATGTATACGTCTCTGAAGGTGTGTGGTGGTGATTTTGGTGTGTGATGATGACTTTGGTGGTGACAGGATGTGGTGAGGGTAGTTTACAGTGGTGGTGGTGATGTCGTAGTGATGCTGGTTGTCTGGTGGTGATTGTGGTGACCGTGTGGTGGTGATAGTGATGTAGTTACGTACTTGGTGTGGGATATAGGGTTTATATTACGTTATGTCATTATTTTTTTTATTGTTTCAACCTCAAAACTCGGTGTCCTGTGTCTTGTGGTGGTGACAGAAGGTGGTGACTGTGTGTGGTGGTGAGCGGGGTTAGTTTGCGTGTTTTCATCATTATTTTAACATTCTAACATCAGAAAAAAAAGTTGTGTTCTGTGTCTAGTGGTGGTGACAGTGTGTGGTGATGATAGTGGTGGTGTGTGGTGATGAACGTATGTGGTGAACGTTTGTGGCTGATGATAGTGGTGGTGTGTAGTGATGAACGTGTTTCTTGTGTCCTATGGCGGTGGTGTGTGGTGTTAGGTTAGGGTTAGATTGCAGGTTAGGTTAAGTTAGGTAAAAAAAATATATTAAAAAAAAATAATAATAAATAAATAAAAAAAAACTATATGTAGTGCTAATCAAAAAATATATTCTGAAAGGGTTACAAAAGCGTGTCTGCCGAGCTGCACGTGTCTCACTGCTGCTGCTGCTGCTGCTGCTGCTGCTGCTGCTGCTGCTGCAGCTGCTGCTGCTGGAGCCTTACGTATACAGAGTTGTGACGTCACTAGCCTCGCTCACACTCCTCTTATATATTAAAGGGAAATCCTCCTCTCTCTCTCTCTCTCTCTCTCTCTCTCTCTCTCTCTCTCTCTCTCTCTCTCTCTCTCTCTCTCTCTCTCTCTCTCTCTCTCTCTCTCTCTCTCTCTCTCTCTCTCTCATTCTGATTCTCTCTCTCTCTCTCTCTCTCTCTCTCTCTCTCTCTCTCTCTCTCTCTCTCTCTCTCTCTCTCTCTCTCTCTCTCTCTCTCTCTCTTTCTTATGTAAGTTAATTTTGTGATCCTCAGCATATTCATTTCTTTTGCATAACTATTCCCTTAGGTAACACGTGATGTTATATAATAATTTAATAATAATAATAAAAAATAAATAAATAATATGATAAATCGTATAATCAGAAAAAATTATTGCACCTCCGTAACTGTTCTCAAGATTATCACATTTGGGGGAAGAAGATCGCTTTTTTTTATCATACTTTTTCTTCTTATCAAAACAACTTTGCATGATAAGAAATAACTATTTTAATAATGGCATAGGTCATTGTTTACAGACCTGTCAGTATTATTATCAAACATATAGTTGTTGTTTTTTTTTAAATCTATAATTAGACCTGTTTTTTTATATAATTATGTCGCTTTAGACTTTACGAGAACAGAAAGTTAGGCGAATTATTTTTTATCAAGGCTGTTGGGAAAATTTTATAAGATGGGGACTAATTTCTACTAAAAAGGCAACTTATTTATTACCGGGGAAACCTTAATCAAACTTACATAAACAAGTAACTGAATACATTAAAAAGAAAGTCTTAATATTGCAAAGCCAGCTTATAGATAAACATCAATTTTAAGTGCTCTCTCTCTCTCTCTCTCTCTCTCTCTCTCTCTCTCTCTCTCTCTTTTCTCTCTCTCTCTCTCTCTCTCTCTCTCTCTCTCTCTCTCTCTCTCTCTCTCTCTCTCTCTCTCTCTCTCTCTCTCTCTCTCGTGTGTGTGTGTGTGTGTTAATAAAGCTAGAAAACAGAGTAACACAGTGCTTTTATAACAAAAAATGAATATATAAATAGATGAAAATACTATCATGATGTTTGAATGAATGTAAGTTATTTTTAACAGAGCTGCCTTGTATAGGTCAACTGGCCTTTTGCAGCCTCCTAATTTTCTGATGTTGTTTTTATGTAAGTAGGAATGGGCGGGAAGTAAGAGGAATGGGCAGGAAGTGAGAGGAATGGGCGGGAAGTGGAAGTATCTGAGGTCATTGGTTTTTCGCCCTGTGCACTTATATAGCTTTTAGTTACGTAAAGTTACAAGGGAAGGCGGGTTAGGTTACATTCCTGTTACGAGAGCCAAGGTGTGATTATTATTATTGTTATTGTTATTATTATTATTATTATTATTATTATTATTGTAAGGAATGGTAAATAATGATGGGGATTGTTATTTTAGTGAGTTATTTGCGATTTACGTATCATTATGCAATAGTACATTACATTACATAACATTATTACTTTTATTACTTATATAAAACCCTCACAAAAACTAAATAATAATAATAATAATAATAATGATAATAATTCATTAAGATTAGCTCTACAAACTCAAAATGATTC
>JAPQNM010000006.1:15840021-15885021 GCA_029783475.1 Metacarcinus magister
TGTGTGTGTGTGTGTGTGTGTGTGTGTGTGTGTGTGTACGTACACTCCTCGTAACAGTACTTATACAAGGATAGCAATCTACTGTACACATAACAACAAAATCAATATAAGACCAAACCCATTTATGAAACATTTTAAAGAGTTATCCAACACAACACGATGATAAATAAAACACAATAATAATCACATTACATAACCACACCTTACCTAAACCTAAATTATAACTACCTCCAATATATAACAAGCTCCAAGTTACCTGTAGAAGGCACAGAAGGTGAAGAAACCGTATTCCACTTACCTATACGACCCTGAAGGTAATTTGAACATGCCGGGGATTGCGGGGACGTTGAGAGAGGCTAGAGGGAGAGGCGCCGCACGTGAGGGTGGATTGGGGTACTGGGGGACACCGATGGAGACTGGAGGACCTGGGGGAGCAAGAGATGTAAGCTCAGTAGTCGACCAGCTGTCGTAGAAAACGGACGTGGCTCTTTGTCAGTAGCTGTGGTTAATGTGGTATTAAGATGGCAAGATTGTGACCCTGTGACTCACCTATTACCACTATGAATGTACTAAAAGGAACTGGTGAAAAGACGGCCATTGCTGGCATCCTAACCAGTGAAATGTTTGAGAAAATACTGAAAGAAAAGGGACCTAATCAAGACATATATCTCTCTTACGCAACTTTGCTTGCTGAAAAAGGGCAAGTTGTGGAAAGCTTAGAACTTTTATACCACACTTATAAGTTATACACTATGGGTCCTGATAAATTATACCAAGTGATAAGCAAATTAGTCGATTATTTAAGGATGCATTGGAAAGAGCACGGTCCTCCTCTTACTAGAAATGTGTTCTCATGTCCTCTATGTTGGGGTGTTTTATATGAGCCCTTAACATTAGTCTGTGGCCATACCTACTGCCGAAGGTGCCTCGTTAAAGAACAGCTTAGAACGTGTAGAGTATGCCAGTTTAAGTTGAAAGACAAAGGCATTACTAACGTGAAACCGAATGTGTTAGTAGCGACGTTAGTGACTCGCTATTGGCACAAGGAAGTAGATGGTGCCAAGCTAAGAACGGAAGGGAATAAATACTTCCAAAATCATCAGCTGGAGAAAGCACTTGACGCCTACACGAAAGCCTTCAAATGTGGTAAGCAGACATTACTTTACTTATATATTTAATTTAATGTTGATATATATTCCTTATTATGTCTTTACGCAACGTTCTATGTTGGATCAATGAAAGGAAAGTAGAGGAGTGGAGGCAGAGAGAGAGCAGAGCGTTTGTTCTTTACGTAAGGTTAGTGACAGAGGCGCGCTGCGAGTACCTTATACAAGCCTCCCACCTCACTTCTAGTTATACAAGGTCGTTTAGTGAGTCAAAAGAAAGGTTACGTATTTGAATAATGGTTAATAATTCATGTATATATAGGCGTTATGCAGCAATGGTTAAGTTAAGGATGGTTTCAATGGGTGGATGTATATGTAACTAGCGGTGGGAGACGGGATTGTTGCCAAATAAAAGTGAGCCCCCTGGTCCGCCTGCTTGCCCGACTAACGTTACGTACAGCATGTATCTCCCTTATTACGTACACTTGTTCCTTGTACTCTGTGTTTTTATGATGGATTAAATGGAACTACCGTACACGTGACATGATTCGTATCGTTATGTTATCGTACCCTGATTGAGAGCTGACAACACAAAGGAAATAGGTTACAGGAAATATTTCAAGAAAAATGCCACTCACCATACGTGTAATGTTATGTAATTGTGTATTCTTTTTAGCCTTATATGATTGCACAGAAGTTCCATATTATTAAAAAGTACTATTTACCATAGATTTAGAGTTATGGTTAGTACTAAATTTGGTTTCTGCTGTGGTTATATAATTTAAAGTATATAATTCCAAGCATCTACCCGACCTTACGAGACGATAACAAGAAGAAATAAAAACACTTATAAAGTTTAATAGTTGAAACCCTTTGGCTCATCTCTTTCAAATTCCTGCATATGTAAAGATAAATTATGCTTGTGACGAGAGAGAGAGAGAGAGAGAGAGAGAGAGAGAGAGAGAGAGAGAGAGAGAGAGAGAGAGAGAGAGAGAGAGAGAATGTGACAGGATATAGATTCTGGCACATGGGTTATTTTTTATTAATGACCTCGCAACCCACACATTAAAAAAAAACTGTAATGAGATGATAGTGATGGGTAAAATATTAATTAATAATAGTTATAATACCCCATTTCGGCAATTCATTCACTCCCTTCCCTCCCTCCCTTTGTACCCTTGACAAGCGAGCCAGAACTGAGCCACGCGACTAGCTGGTCACGTGCCGCCAGCCGCTGTTCTACTTCCTACAATTCGCTTTCTACATGTACTACCTCTCACGGGTCTAAATTATTTACGAAACACATTCTAAGAGACCATTCACATTACCGATGACTAAGTATAGTTTAAATCAACAACAGAGAGGGAGATATATCCTTACTAATTCCTTTGTTTTGTTAGGTAACTTAGGTGACTTTCAATAGAGATGAAGTTAGATATGTTTTGGTATTTCATTGCCATCTAATCCAACACTGATCTCTCATTACCATTTTACGAATAATTACACAATTCTAATATTATAGAAGTAGCTACACTTGTTTTTTCATCTATATACTGATGTAGAACTAAAGATAATTTTACTGTTACGTGCCTTAATTTGTCGATTTCACGTTCTCAGATATATTTTACATTATATGGAGATCTATATGGTATGATGCAGTACGTACATGCTGTATGTGTACGTAATTACCTAGATTTCTTACCTAGATGAGGCCAGAACCCCATCTATAAGCAGATGAAACCTCCAACCAGGACTACATTTGAAGACATCTAGTTGGATGGCGTAACGGTTGGCTACTGGCTAGTGTGGTTTCATCCAGACTCCAAGAAACACTTCACACAAACTCATATAGAACATTACCCAGAAATAAATCGACTATATATACTCACTATGTAAATTTTACACGCAATATGGCTCGTGCTGGTAACATATTGTATTTGTTATATTATGATTGGTACAACGTCATCGTGTCGTCTGATAACCAAACGCAGATTAACATTAGGGATTCAGTGTCATTGGGTTCGTTTTTTCTTTTTTTAATACTACGTTCTGAACACAAAGTAAGAGAAATATCCTTGAAACTCTCAATATAATTCCTTTTGACACGCATAGGTAAATGTTGTATTATTTCTGTTTTTGTTTTTTTTAAGTGATGGTCCATTCTATTTTTGTTTTAATCAAGGTCATGTTCTTACATAAGAACATAAGAACATAAGAAATGAGGAGACTGCAAGAGGCCAGTTAATGACCTACACGAGGCAGCTCCTTGCCCCCCACCCTTGGAATAATCCAATATTTAGCCATCCCACCTGTCATCCCTATCCATACTCTGATCCAACCGTCTTTTAAAGCTATCTATTGACTCAGCACTTACTACGTGTCTACCCAGCCTATTCCAATCGTTCACCACTCTGTTAGTGAACCAATATCTACCTATGTCTGTCCTGAATCTAATAGAATAATACAATAAAATGAAATACTATAACGTAACCTTCATCAACTAAAACATTAAGTATAGCTACATCGCAACGGCGCATCACCCACACTGGTATATCTTCTCCCTCCTCCCTTCAAGGCGGCTAGAAGCAGTATGTTGTTGCTGTTTAATGTTCTCCAGCACGGTGACTGGATGGGCTTGTAGGAGCCCCTGAATAGAAGCAGTAACTATTGAGGCAGGTCATCCATCCCTCACCACCACCACCACTACCTCGTAAACGTCACCACATTCTACCATCATAAGAACATAAGAACATAAGAAATGAGGAGACTGCAAGAGGCCAGTTAATGACCTACACGAGGCAGCTCCTTGCCCCCCACCCTTGGAATAATCCAATATTTAGCCATCCCACCTGTCATTCCTATCCATACTCTGATCCAACCGTCTTTTAAAGCTATCTATTGACTCAGCACTTACTACGTGTCTACCCAGCCTATTCCAATCGTTCACCACTCTGTTAGTGAACCAATATCTACCTATGTCTGTCCTGAATCTAAGTTTTTCTAGCTTGTACCCATTTCCACGTGTTCTATCCTGACTACTAAATTCTAAAACCTGATCAATGTTACCCTTATTAATTCCTTTTACCCATTTGAAAACCTCAATCAAATCCCCTCTTGCCCTCCTTCTCTCTAGGGAGTGGAGATTAAGACGTTTTAACCTATCTTTGTAGGGTAAATTTCTCAGCCCCTGAATCATCTTGGTCATTCTTCTCTGGACTGCCTCCAAGGAGCCTATATCTTTCCTATAATAAGGGGACCAAAACTGAGCTGCATAATCTAAGTGGGGTCTTACTAGCGCTAAATACAACCTCAGAATGACCTCAGAACTCCTATTTGTCACACACCTACTAATAAATCCCATTATCTTGTTGGCTCTATTTCTAGCTATAATACACTGTTCCCTGGGGCGCAAGTCACTGCTTATTTGAACTCCTAAGTCCCTCACACTATATGACTTTCCTAAGGTATTGTCATTTAATGTGTAGTCTACAGACCTATTACCTTTACCTACACTCATAATGCTACACTTGTTAACATTAAACTGCATCTGCCATTTCTCTGACCACTCGTACAGCCTATTTAAGTCATCCTGCAGCATCCTAGCATCATCTAAATTCTTTACCGGTCTTCCTATTTTTGTGTCATCGGCAAATTTACTGATATCACTGTTTATTCCTGTCTCTAAGTCATTTATATAGATTATGAATAACAATGGTCCTAGTACTGATCCTTGTGGTACCCCACTAGTGACATTACCCCATTCTGATTTCTTCCCATTAATCTGTACCCTCTGTTCCCTACTAGTAAGCCATCCCCTAATCCACTCTAGTAACTTCCCACCTATGCCATGAGCCTTGACTTTACTTAACAGTCTCCTATGGGGTACTCTGTCACAATCCAGTACCTCAGTGTTACCATTTAGCGCTCAAAAAACTATTGTCGTCTGAGGGCAGTATTACCATTAGAATTATATTGTTCGCTATCCCTGTCTTATGATTAAAATTTGAAGCTATATTACTAACTGATAACCAGAATTAGGCCCGCAGCGGATATGAGAGAGAGAGAGAGAGAGAGAGAGAGCATTTTCGTAAGATATCATTTGCTATGTCCTACCATTAACCTTAATAACATCTGGGATAACTTACAATGCCTCACCCCAACCATTATTTCGCCAGACGTACCCCAGGTTATATTTAGACGTGATGCAGACCTTAGTGCAGGTCAGTAGTAGGGAGTAGGAGTAGATACGCACTTGGCATGCATTGGAGGGTGGCTATGTATGTGTATTGTGTCTGTACGGCAAACCACTGAAAATATATACATGGGTGGCGTCTAATAAGTATTATAGGAGAGAGAGAGAGAGAGAGAGAGAGAGAGAGAGAGAGAGAGAGAGAGAGAGAGAGAGAGAGAGAGAGAGAGAGAGAGAGGAGTCACGTGCCAGCTTTAGTATTGAGCCGTGTGTCCTCCTGGGAACGCGATAGAAGTTGCCAAATGCCAAAATTTTCCTCAAGGTTGCTGTAAAATTTCTCTTTTCATGTGCTATTTTACTCTTTGGATTATGGTTTGAATTGTTGTTGTGCTATGTGGATTATAAATGTTTTCTTTGAGGCTAAAGCACTTACTTACACCATATGAGAAGAAAGTCTGTCTGTCTGTCAGTGTATGCCTCCGGGACTTTTGAAGCTTCCTTATATTCTTATGTTTTTCACGTTGAATCTGTGTACCCAGGCATGAAGTGATCAATATACTAAGTGTGTTTTCCTTTATTACAGCCCCACAAGACCACCTGCTGTTAAGTAATCGTTCCCATGTGATGCACACTTTGGGGCGGGCGGAGGAGGCACTGAAGGACGCTGAGAGTGCCACCAGATGCAGGCCAGAGTGGGCTAAAGGATATTTCCGTAAGGCCATGGCATTGACCTCATTAGGACGCTTTGAGGATTCCATTGTCAACCTCCTACAGTGCGCTATCCTTGAGGAGTCCAATAGCTTGCACAATATTAAGGATGAAATTACGAAGGTAAATTTGATGGATGACTTAATTTTGTATTATTGGTTTTGCAGTGTAGTGTAATGTTTTATATATGCGAGTTTGGGGAAGTATTTTTATTTACTGCATTATTAAAATATTCACCGTATGATTCTCCTTTTCAATTTTGAATGTCGGTAAGAATGGTGTTAGCATTGATTACGTATACAATATATTAAGAACATCTCTTTTGTTGTAGGCTCTCCACCGTCTGCTGGTAAGACTGACGAGCAATAGAAGGTATAGCATGGAAGGAAGAACCAGCAGGATCCACCACCACTGTTACTCCCGACTCACTCCTGCCATCTCAGACCCTTCCATCGTCAATGAGTCTGATAGTGAGGATAGTGAAGATAGTGATGGTGGTAGACAACAAAGTCACTGTGGCCCGTCTTCTCCTCCTCCTCCTCTTCCTCCTGTTGAAGAAGTCTCGCACCTCAGGAAAATTATGGATAAATTCAACCTCGAAATGGAACGGAATAAAAGCGAGTTATTTTAATGGGTACTGGCTAAGGGACAACAAAAATACGTAGAAATAAAAATAAATAAATAAAAATAAAATAAATAGTAAGGGCCTCAGATCAGCATGAATTAATCCCATACTAAGCTTTTTATTTCATTCATATCATCATTATTACTATTCAAAGTAAGTCCAATATTTCCATGATGGCAGCTGATTGAGCAGCATTTTTATTTATTTTTTTATATACATTAAAAGGGTACTGGCTAAGGGACAACAAAAATACGTAAAAAAAATATTTTTTTTAATAAAAAAATTAATTAATAAATAAATAAATAAATAAATAAATAAATAAATAAATAAATAAATAAATAAATAAAATAACCCACCCCGCTTATCACTTTACGTATCTATCTCTTAATGATTTTTCCTTCGTAATATTAATATGTTTTCTAATTCTCTATTTCAGAATCCAGTGGTGGTTACGTACGCGCGGTGGAGCTACACAATTATGATAAGAATGAGTTTGAGTGTACACTGTGTTATCGTTTCTTGTACCAGCCCGTTACCACACCTTGCGGACACTCCTTCTGTCGCACTTGTCTAGACCGATGTCTTGATCACTCCACCAGCTGTCCACTGTGTAAAACTTCAATTAAAATGGTAAGAAAGTTGATTTATACCCTCAAGATATACCATTACATGTTATGAATATATTATTTTAGTGTTATGCTTGGAATAGCCAGTGATTTTATATATACGGTATGTAAATTATATCATTTTCCTTTTGTTGGTTAGGTTGTCTGGAATATTGTTGTGAATTAACCTTGAATATACTTCTTTTTGTATTGTATTCCAATTTTTGTTTCATTATTACTTAAATATTCGCTTGTAAGTCAAATTTTCTCCTCATTTAGTCATTTTCTGAAAGTCTACAGTTTATACATTTTCATTTGTTAATTAAAACTACATCCTGACAGCAAGTAGCACAGTAATTGTAAGGTATAGAAACAACCTTTCGTAAATGTTTCTCAAATATTAACATGTACTCATTCTTACAGTTCCTGGCTGAGCGACGAACTGCAGTGACGGAATTTGTTGAAACAGTAATGCAAACTCTTTTGGTTAATGAGTGTCAGGAAAGGAAGAAGCAACACGATGAGGAATTAGATGAGTTAGCAGCGGCCGGGAAAGATTCTCAGCACGGCATACCTATATTTATTGCCACCTTAGCCATTCCTACCATCAGCTGTCCCTTGCATGTGTTTGAACCTCGGTACAGACTCATGATCAGGCGCTGTATGGAGTCGGGCACACGAGAGTTTGGGATGTGCATGCCTGTGGAAAATGCTGAAAATGGGTAAGTTGTGTGGTTTTTTTTTTCTCGTGTTACAAAAATTGAAGAAATAGATGTAGTACAGGTAATTGGATATATGATGATGGAAGGTCTATAGTTAATAATTATGTCATCAATTCTTCTTTCCAGGTATGCGGATTCAGGTACAATGTTGGAGGTCCGGGACGTAAAGTATACGCCCGACGGCCGTTCTATCGTAAACACAGTTGGTTCAAGACGATTCAAGATTGTCAGCAAGAGTGTTAAAGATGGTTATAACACGGCTGTTGTGGAATTCCTCGAGGTGAGTGAATATTTAATCATACGGCTGCCTTAAGTGAAAAATTTATCTAGTTTATATATATACAGGTTGACTATCAATGAGCAAAAATAAAAATAAGGTGGCTGTTAATTTCTACATTGTCTAAAATAATCTTGTACTTATTCCTAAATTAGTTCAGATCTTGACAGTATGGTGTTGTATTTTCAGGATGATACTGTACCTGGCAGTAATTTAGCTGAACTTCACAAGCTTCATGACTGTGTACATAAACTGGCTTCTAAATGGTATGAATCCATTGAACATTTGACCAAAAGGAGGATTCTGGTTCACTATGGTCCAATGCCTAGTGTCGAGGGAGAGTACTGGACCATTCCTAACGGTCCGGCCTGGATGTGGTGGGTCATTGCCATCCTGCCTCTCGATCATCGGATTCAGGTACGTAAATGTTAGGTTGATGTTAATTTTTTGAAGCGCTTTACAATTTGAGGAATATTGCTACAAGAGTGAAGTGGGGAAGGAAGGATTGAATATAGATTTCTTATATTTTACCTTGGGGTCTCGTATGGCTAATATATATTATGTAAAAAACATTTTGGTTATTCAGTTAAGAATAGCTTCTTTATTTGCAACAATGGTAGTATATACTGAGCATAGGTTGTAAATATTTCCATTCCTGATGTTATTATAGGTATGTAGTGTGATAAAAACTTGAAATAGAAATAGCTTATATTATAGTCCATATAGTTTATATATAAAAGTGACCAGCCATTGGTTAAGAGCCAATTACATATCAAGTGTTAAATGATGCCATACACTTTATACATTTCAAAATACATGAAAGGATAATGTTGCTTATATTATAATTTTTCTCTACAGCTTTCCATCCTGAATGAAACTTCCTTAAAACGTCGACTGGATATTCTGCACAAGATCGTCCGGTGTGTCTTGGTGCAGCAGGGGCGTCAACCACCACTACCACTTGCTGACGGATCACAGTGACTAGCTGCATCTCATAACTTTACAAACTATTTATGCCAAAGTAATTGTTGGGTGTTTTTTCTAGTTATCTTATTGCTATCTTTGGGAAATTCAATCTATTATTTATCTTGACCAGAAGTGAGTAGTAAATATACAGGGAAAATTTATTATGTTACCCATAGATGAGTTAGATTGCATGACAGCTTATGTATTTTGGTTCATAATCTGTGCAAGAAAATCATGTTCTATGTTTTTACAAAGTATTCGTCATTAAATTGTTGTCTTTCCCGAAAAGTGTACCAGTTCTGTAATAATCGTATTGCTGCTACGTGTGAAACATTGAATTTTCTCTGTAATTTCATCTTCTCGTTCAACAATGTTTAACCTGAACAACTTTGATCAGGTTACTTCTCAGGATTGTACCGTGTAAGAGGAACGCATGCATTGTGTATTTATGTATATTTAGAATTATTTATTATGTTGCTTTTTCTTAAGTCATGCTATATCTGCATGTTGATCATTGCTACCTAAAAATAAATACCTCATACTCATTTGCCATGCAGTGTAGAGTTGTCTGGAAAACCAAGACAACAATAAGGGTTGTTATAAAACTATAAAATTTGTAACATTCAGGGAAACTGGGTTGTATGTCATTTTCATCCAATATTTACATACATCAGATAGGTTACATTTTTATAACATTTCTTAGATGTTAATCTCCTTTAAGTCTCCATGGATCTGGGTTCCCAGAATCTTTTTACTAGATTATTTTGATACAGAGGTAGTTGCCTTTTTTTATGAATTAGACTTTGAGTAAACTGTAGCTTAGGAAAGAAGGTGCTGATAGTTAAGGGGAAGTTTTTTGTGTAGCCGAAGATTTCCTTTTGGATACCTCGGCTGTTTCTATACCACTTTGTTACCAAGAGATATTTTTACATGAGCCATTGCACAAAATTTCAAGTAGCTTGCTGAGGATACAGTGGGCTTGGGCGGTGTGCCAAGTGGTGATTTCATTCATAATTCTGTATTACAATATGTTACAAGTATTTCAATCTTTTTTTTCCTTGTCCTTGTACATATGTTTTATAAAATACATTACCTGATCTGTTTATCATTGTGTTTGAATCCTCATGAACTTAATTAAGAGACTTTCAAGAATGCCTCTGAAGCTGAGCTAAATGCACAATGCAACACCACATGTAGTGTATGTACAGCGGAGTTTAATCAAATTAGTGATAGAATCTCATCTGTAATGGCATTCATTTGTTCCACTATGCATGGAAATACATATACTTAGGAGTAATCCATTCCAGACCAAACTTTCTTGCATCAAAATTATTTCTTTCTTAATTTCCTAGATAATTAACTTATCACTATTTGGCAGCTCATGGTTGAAATTATATTGCACAAGAAGTTAATTCTTTTTCACTGCTAAAGGCAGAAATAAGCAGATAACTCAACCTCACAAACCAAAACTAATGCTGATGTGCATCTTCAAAGAACTGAATAATAATTGCAAATATTCATAATCATCCATTCACTTTTACTTATGGTATTGGATTGAAGTGTAACAGCAGCAGCAGCAGCAGCAGCAGCCACAGACAACATGACAATGGTACGTTACTGACAGCAAGATTTGGATAGGAAGTTGATGCCCAAAGTGATCACAAGTTACGTGTTACACTCACTATGTATATTTTGCATCAACTTATAAAGGAAATGAAAAGTATTTACAATTATGAATCACCAGCTTAGATTCTTGAAGCTACGTGTTGGCGGTATCATTTGGTATCAATTTTAACCACTATATTGGCTCATGATTAAGATGTTTTACAAAAATTGGAAAAAAAAGTATATATTTTCATTGCCGATGCGTCAAGGAAGGACGTGATTAATATTCCTTCTCTGTACTCAATGAAATATCTTAAAAGCCGTTCATAACAGCATAACTTGTAGTAATAACCATTCAGTGAAGCGTATGTGTAGCGTATTTTCATGTTTTCATTGACAGTAGAAACAAAGATTAACTGCAAATGCCTTTTATTCAGTTAGTAGTATACTAATCCAAATATGCATTTATAGTATACTACCAAAAGTTCCCTCGTCATTATCCACTGTACATGGACTCTCGTTCATATATGCTGTACAAGTCTGTATAGCTCCAAGACTTTATACAATGAATTAAAGAATATTTCGTGCAATTACATTTATAAATTTACATATGCTGTCGAGTGGGCAGGGCTATGATGACTAGTATTTACTCTTTGTTACATACTAAGGTTCCTAAATTTTTTTTTATTTTTACAATTTTCACAAAAGATTCAATGGTATTTAAATTGGATGGCAAAATATGTATTATTAATCACAGTTAAAAATCAACAATTTTTATCCAACTATTTCCAAATTGCAAGTCTAAGACACTGCATTCTGAAATGACTGTTGATCAATCTTCTTGAAAGTAAAGATTGACTGTATGTATGAAGAAAATCACTTATTTTTCTAAACAGTGATAATGTACAATTCAACTTTGAAGTTGACACACTTCCATTGTTGAAAGAATGTGGCAAGGAACATATTATGCAACAAACTGTACATCTGGCACTCAACACAGTGCCGAGTGCCAAGATGCTGACACCAACAGGAAGGCTTTCACCAACAACCTGCATCCTGGACCTCTGCTTTGTCCTATTGCACCAATAGTACATATGATTGTGTGGAGGTGTTGCAACACTATCAAATACTTATAAAAAAAAAACACTTTACACTTTAGAGGAGACCTGTCCACCCTTGTTAGGCTTGATGGTCCTTGAATAGTGGTGTGGTGTGAGCCTCCACACGACACATTACTACCAACTGTTGTGCTACGACTAATGAGTTAGGATCACCCGAGGGGATCTTATTGTGGCTCCTGCTGCCACTCGACTCTGCATGACACACAGCATAGCGCTAACTTTACACATAGTACCACTTGGCGGCCACTCGGCTAAAACACTAAACAAGGCAAAGTAACAAAATAAAATGACGGGAGCAACTAGCAAGACGTTAGACAAAAGGTCAACACTGCATTGGCACTGTTTGCTCATTTTGCCGTAGTAACTATGGCACTATATCATTCATACAGGTAATAAAGTCTGTTCAAACAGACTTCATGTTAACTAGTCACTTATTGTACATATTCATGATGAAACAAAGTTTATTTGGTCAATTTGAGAACACATTTTTATATATATAGTTCATAAAAAAAATTATATGAACAAACCTATTGGCTAATTCTTATGAACCACTTAATACCTAAGACATAACAGGAAATATATATATTTATATATTTATATATGTGTATATAAAAAAATTGATTTCCTAAATTTGAATAGTCTGAATGTAGCATAATGACCAGCCGGATCAACAGTCCAAGTATTGATCCGATACACCACTTGAGGTTGAGGTACACCGACGCAGCTCGATGTGTTTGTGCAAGAGTTGTGAGGTCATACAGTGACTTCCCTTTTCCCTTGCAATTGCAGATACATGGCAGGATATATACGTCATCAAACAATCAAATGACGTCCTTAATATTTTCTAGGTGATGATAACAAGTGGGAAGCAGCACTGGTGTTAATTAATAAGGAATGCATCACACTCTTCACACTGCCACACTCAACAGTTTGATATGTGAGCTTCTGTTCCCAGCAAATTAATAAGTGTGATTATAACACTTCCATTGTTATGTCACAATTTTGAACAATCTAACTATGCACTAGAATTATAAAGGTTTGACAAATTTACATTCATTGCCATTCTAGTTTAATTGAAGATGAAAA
The DNA here is from genome assembly GCA_029783475.1 of Metacarcinus magister. NCBI lineage: Eukaryota > Metazoa > Arthropoda > Malacostraca > Decapoda > Cancridae > Metacarcinus > Metacarcinus magister. The sequence continues at coordinate 15,853,032 of JAPQNM010000006.1, forward strand.
GTTGAATGGATATGCCATCAAAATTATGTACAGAATGACTCCTTCTAACACTGGTCTAAGAGGACAATGGAAGTGCTTTCACCCATAGAATGACACTGTACTCGGGTTGGGTCTGGGGGAAGGGACTTGAAGGGACTTGAGAATCAGACAGAAATTACCATGTGCATGAATCGTAAAGGAAATATCATGGAGTTTAATTTGAAATGTGAAAATAATGATGGATGATGACTGAAGATTTGAGTCTCATGGACTATATTTTGGACGGCCTTGCCATCCGAGGACTAAAATGGATTCCAATACAATATAATTACATAGGAAAATATTATTAATGTCCTCCATGAAATGTATAAATATGAAAAGTTTTGAGTGTATTAAATGTTGTCAAAGGTATGGAGGGGAATGTTAATCCTTGATCTAATTAAAGTAAGTATTTTCAAGTCCCAGCCTGGCACAGAAACCTGGTGTTGAATAATGCTTCTCAAACTGCAAGTAAATACTGTTTTCTTTTCATCTATTTTCCAAGCTATACCTGCACTTTAATATATACTTTTAATACTATTATTTCACTAACATGATAGTTTGTTAATGAACCGAACTTTCTTATCCAATGGAATAAGTCACATTTAGCTTATCAATGGTGGGTGGTTTTAAAAATCTCAGTATAAAACTTATGACAAATTATTTAAAATTTTTTAAATATTACCGCAGAGTCATTAAAAGCACTTAAAAACCATAAAAGTACGATGAAATAAACATTAACTCACTAGTCTAAAAATTTATTATATTGACCACTGTTCCTCCACTGATAACCCTTAAGTTTCTTTGGTAAACTCTCGCTCGCTAAGATACAAAACTTACAATTGCAACATTCAATTATGAACTGACACGGAGTTCATACCAGAATTATGCAATTTGACTATACGTATTCTCAATAAAGAGTCATAAGCACCAGATCTGATTTACATCTTTACATCCTTTCAAATTAAAATTGTAGCCTAGAAATAATAAATAAGTAAAATGCCAATACATATTAAGATATCTGGTCAAGTGAGTCAACGGGCCACAGACAGAGACAGAGACAGGCCGTAATTGCCTTGGTTGAACCACGTTAAAAGTGGCGATGAGATTCCTTGTAAATTAGAATTAAGACGCGGCAGGAATGAGGCCGCAAGGGAGTGAGGGTTTAAGTTTTCATGCTAAACATAACTCTTTTTGTTTATCATTAGCTATATCCTTACCCAAGGCTGGTGCAACAAAGCTAAGTGTAAACAAACGAAGTTATGCTTACCAGGAAAACCCAGCTTAATATCAGACCATGACATAATCTTCTTTCCCTTGAAACAGGAACGGGAACTGATCAATCATGGTCTGGATGATGTCTTCAATGTGTGGACGTTGAGATTCAAACTCGGCAATGTCTGAAAACTGTAGTGTGTGCAGCAGGGTCGGCCACCAGCAGATGGCTAAGTTTTTGCTGTCCATAGAGTTCAGTTTACAGTTTTCTGCCACCCTATAGAAACAAAGAACATAAGAATATAAGAATATTATTTGTCCATAGAATTCAGTTTACAGTTTTCTGCCACTCTATGGAAATAAAAAGAACATAAGAACATTAGAATATAACAATTGGTAGTTCCTGTTAAAGCAAGTACTCATTGTAAATATATCAACCATCATATGACAAACTAGGATATATAATAATCATGTATACCAATATTACATTAAAGATGGTCACAGTAATTTGATATAATCCATTTTCAAATAACTAGGCATCAACTTTTTACTTATAACAAACCCAATACTCAACTTACCTCACAAAGTGTTGGAACAAGAATTTTAACACCTCAAAGTTGACACGTGGTAAGCCAGTCAGCATTTCCTTTAGCCTCAATAACCTTAAACTCCGATCTCCAATACCTAAAAAGACGAGGAGACCAAACTTACACGACAAGGAAATAAACAGCAAGTCAATAAGAATTTGTGACAATTAGTAAAACTTCCGTGTAAGGCTCCATTCACCTGCTGACTTATTTTTTTTATATGTCTCCCTCCCTTCCTCTCTCCCTTTAGTATGATGTTTGCTGAGTGTGTGTGCCTCTGTTTGTGTGTGTGTGTGTGTGTGTGTGTGTGTGTGTGTGTGTGTGTGTGTGTGTGTGTGTGTGTGTGTGTGTGTGTGTGAATAACTTTAAGATGTGCTCACTGGCAATAGTTGTGAGTTCCATGAGTTGGCTCTGCGGCAGGAGAGGTGGTAGTTGTTTTAGGTAATCTTTCAAGGCCGTGGCCGCCGCATTCACAGGAATGTCCAGTTCGGTGAAGTTTACGTTGCCGTCTGTGGTACATATAAAAAAAAATAGGGTGTTAATTCATTTAGTAACATTAGGTTAGGTTAGGTAAGTAGGTTAGGTTAGGTAAGGTAGGGTAAAGTAAGGTAGGGTAAAGTAAGGTAAGATAAAGTAAGGTAAGGTAAGGTAAGGTAAGGTAAGGTAAGGTAAGGTAGGTTATTGCACACTTCATATATACAAAGACATATTTAACACATTAAAAAATCAAATCTCCACATATTTCTCACCTTCCTTGAACTTTGTGGTGAGTTGTTCTACATGCACCTTGTTGCCGGGTACTCGATAGATTCCCTCAGAGTCGAGTCCTTCCAATTCAATGAAGTAAACACATTTTTCCAAGAACAACGGAACTGATCGCTCGGAACTTTGCACAAATTCTTCCAAGGTTTGCAGTGGAGGACCTTTAGCGGCACTCTTTGTGGAGCCTTTTGATGCTTTCTTCTTCTCGCGTTCCTGGAAAAATAAAGATGATTGACTTAGAACATAATTTTATATTGTACTAACTTTTCTGATGCTAGTTAGACATTGCTGATCTGTAAAGACCTCCTTTTATACCAATAGTTTTTTTTAGTACATAAAAGACAAAAGATCTTTGAAAATTGACGCATTTCATCATAAAAATTCATCATTATATTACAAAAAAAAAATTAAATAGAATCCAGTAATAATCTACAAATAATTAAACTATAAATACCTTCTCTTTTTCAGCGGCTTTCTTCATTTTTTCTTCATCTTTGGCTCGCTTACGTTCTTCCTCCCTTTGTCGTGCTTCTTCTCGAGATCTTAACTTTTCTTGCTGTGGAAAAAAAAACAACGGCAAACAAAATTATTATTAAAAAATATATACATTATTTCCAGCTTCATTTACTTGCATTATTCTATTTTTAGTTCATATAAAAGCAACATGCAATTGATATAATTAAAACAATTAATCACCTTATGTATCATTAATTATTGATATAAACTCAATATACTATTACTTATATATTTCAAACAAATAATAAAAACTATTAGTCCCTTATTAAATGAATAATTTTTCTATCCCTGGAAATGGGAAGAGGAACAAAAAGTCGGTACAGGGAAAGGATAAAAAAAAATAAATAAATAAAATATAATATAATAAAAAAAAATAAATAAATACCTTGCGTCGGGCAGTCTTATCAGTGTCCTTCCGCGTTGGTGCTCCCGGGGGCAGAATGGGGGACTGTTGATCACGTGGGGATGACACTTCAAGACTGGAATCATCTTCTGGAATCACCCTGTATGCATGTTCCCCTTCAAGTTTCCCCGGTGCAACTGTATGGGAGGGAAGGCAGTGTTAGCGTGTGTAGTAGTAACTTAAACACAAACTGGGAGTGAATGAACGGCCACACGGAGCTACGTATAATACAGGTTGACTATCAATATTCCGGTTCTATCAGTTTTCCAGCATGAATTTCAGAACGCAGTTTCAATTTCCCGAGTTGGTGCATCACTGTTTTCGGGAGGCGCTGTTTATGTTAATGTTTTGATGGCGCTGTACCCAGAATTAGGTGTTTGCTCATGCCAGATTATTGATAGTCAACCTGTACTAATTACATGTTCAGTTGAAAAAAAAACAATGCAAATCAAGTATAAAATCATAAGTCGTCTGTTCCTGATTCTCACACTCTACATCTTTATTACATTACAGACAAGCTTTGAGTATGACTTGTAAAAATGAATATGATAACACAATACATGCACACTTCTTAGTACTGTGAATGTAATACTTAATAAGAGATCTGGGAGACTCCAGGCACTAACACAGCTGCCCAGATCAAGTGCACATGCTTCTACACAGGTTCTACACTGGCACCTAAACCAGTAATCACAACAATAGCCGCACTCGAATCAAATCAAATAAATAAGTCAAATGATAATATGCATAATGACGTCAATAATATATATAGTGGAAGCGTTAGGACACTCTGGTTCCCTCGGTAAAATGTCAATGAAAGGAGGGAAAAAATACTTTGGTTTCCTCTGTAAATTGTCAAGGAAAAAATAGTGATACTTGCATTATAAGGAAGGTCACTTATAAGTAAACCAACATATAGGATTGAATACGATATGAAATCATTTATCAGATCCCTTGAGTCACCTTTGTAAAGCAGAGAATACTTCCCTCATATGGAGATCATTAATCCGAAATAAATCACACTTTTCACACCCTCCATCCATTGAGAGGAATTGTGAGCATATCCAAAACACACAACAATTAGTAGGTCAATAAATGGTCATGCAGTTTTCATTTCCTTACTTCCAATGGATGAGTTAATTAATTCAACCCACGTTAAAACAATTCTCTTAATTGGATGCAGCGGCACAAAATAACAAAAACAATAACAACAATTTTGAAGAACTTATCTATATCAAAAAGCAAAGAAATATAGTTAGTACAGATTTCACAAATATCATCAGGCAACCATTGAAGCAAGTATTTCTACTTCCCAAATGCAATGAATAATTAGGTTAATTATCAAAAGCTATAATGATCTCGTCAATAAGTCTGGCATTATTGGCATTATTTCATTTTCACAAACTGGCATAAGTCAAAATCAATTGTACTTTATAATAAAATGGTTCAAGGTAGAACTATTGGTAGTCCAAAGCTTTACAATGAAATACACGTCATTGAGTATTTATATATTATAACAGAATAATGTCTTCAGTTTCATGATTGAGTTGACTTTCTATTTCTAAAATTGGCACATGTGAAATAGTTTGCGTTTCAGATCGGTGAACAATTCAAAATAAATTGTAGTTACTTTTATCAGCCATAACTTCATAATAAAAAAATTAAAAAATAAGTAAAAAAAAAAAAACACTTTCGTCATGCACTACACTCAAATTACTACTCAGCCGATTAAAAATATTAGATTTGTGTGTAGAAATAGTACTTCTACATCATATTACTCATAGCTACTTGCATGAAATAATAAATTAGTAAACAAACCAAATCAAATAACTCTATAAACAAAAAGAAAACAAATCATCTTGTCGAACAATGTACATCATTTCAATTCAGCGGAATCAGGTACAGTCAATCATCAACAAAGCCTCAACTCCACATTGGAATATTAGCAACATTCATATTGATCTGGCAACACTACCGCCCTTAGCCTACCCTGCCTCCCTTCCTACGCCTTACCCGGCCGGCAGAGAAAGGTTCAGGGAGGCACGGACAGCCACACACACACAAGGGACCAAAACATGTTGACTATCAATAATCCGGCAATCAATATTCCAGTTCCATCAGTTTTCCGTCATCAAAACATAAACATAAACAGCGCCTCCTGAAAACAGTGAAGCGCCAACTCAAGAAATTTGAAACTGCGCTCTGAAATTCATGTCGGAAAACTGATGGAACCGGAATATTGATTGCCGGATTATTGATAGTCAACTTGTACACGCTGCCATATCTATGAGTGTGCTAGTGGAGTGTAATGGAAAGTCTCCAAGACACTGCCACACAACAAGTCAAGGAACAAAACTACAAAACAAATTCAGTAACATTTGATAAGCATTATTAAACAGCTTTGAAGTTGACCCAAAGCTTTTTTTTTATCCCACATGATCTTTTCTCTGTTTTACTGAAGGTTTAGTTAGGGTGAGGACGCTACCATCTCTCTATATCTGACGTGGCTAATGCTCTAGGTGCAAATATACTTAAAAAAAATAATACAAGTTTTACAGAGTGCAAATAAATGTTAATATACATTACAACTAGATGTTAAGTTTCTTTTAATTAATCCAACACAAAAATAAGAGCTAATAAGAAATCATGTATGTTTCTTAATAGGCAATAATAATAATAGAAGTGATACCACGTCACTACAAGTATATAACGCTACTTTGAGAATGCAAAATACATCAACTGAACAACCAGGAGGTAATAGTAGTGATGTGTGTCCAGATTATACTGTGAGAGGAAGCGAGAAGCGATCAAACAAGTAAGATGAAGGTAAGGTAACATAACGTGCACTTAAACAATTCATACCAACCTTGGAACTTAATTATCTACGAGGAGACTGTCCTGACGAGTGGGTACAACTAACTAAACACTCATTATAATACTTGATTGACAACTGTTATGATGCACAAACTGATTAGCTAGGAATTGGGTCAAAGCTTTGGTATATATATATATATATATATATATATATATATATATATATATATATATATATATATATATATATATGCATACATACAAAACCCTTACACTTACAACATGCAAACATACGTAGAAAAAAAAGATAGGTTTCATGTGGTTTCAGTGGATATGAGTGTTAAAAATATGATGATTTCTTTGTATTATTATAAATATTCCGATATAAATACACACCTAACCTAATTAATAACCTAAGATGATAGAATGTTAAGTAAAGGTAGAGTGAATTAAATAAAGGTCTGTGTGTGTGTGTGTGTGTGTGTGTGTGTCTTCTACAGTACTATGCTAAGCCTTCAGTGAGTGTATTGTGTATGTGTAACAGTAAAGGTTCTGTCGTATCATTCCTTCGTTTATTGTGAAGTGTTTGTTTTGCATGGACAGGACACCAATCGAGGACTATAATAACTCAATATATGAAGTAAAAAGCTCCTAACCATCAACGTATTATCTATATATGATACTTCTGCCTTAATAAGTTAGTTAGGTTTGTGTTCTGACACAAAGGGAGCAATTAATACTCATACAATTTGACTGTACATTCATCCTTAAAAGAAAGTGTGGATGGTAATTTAGAAGGTAAAAGGTAATTAATAACTTTGATAATGTTGTGGACTTATTTCCCATAAAAAAACTGAATGATCTGCCATAAATGAGACACACTAAATCATTACAACTCTGGACTGAAAGAAGTGTGTGTGTGTGTGTGTGTGTGTGTGTGTGTGTGTGTGTGTGTGTGTGTGTGTGTGTGTGTGTGTGTGTGTGTGTATTTACAGGAAAAGAGTTATGTTCGTGCTGTCCCGTCTCCATATCTATAAGCATCTAACTTTTGCTATTCCTTTTCCAAATCATTCTACGCAGTGTTGTGGGAAGCTGAACTGGTTGTATTTACCTAGTTGTAGTTTACGGGAAATGAGCTTCCACTCTTGGGGTCCCGTCTCCATATCTTTCTCAATCAATTTCAGCTTTAACGTCATGCACACACCTCGCTTCCACTGTCTCACTATCAATTCCATTCCAAGTATCAATGCATTGGTGTGCAAAACTATATTTGTGTGCGTGTGAGCATGTGTGTGTGTGCGTGTGGATGTGTGCTTTGGAAAGGATTTACAATTAGTGAAAAACATGCTAAAAAAAACCCACTTAACATGCAAAAGCGTTTTCATGTCAAACTTCTATACTAATGCAGAAAATTCCATTGTTATTCTTAATTAATATACATTGAATAACACTGCAGTTAAGAATACAATATTTCAAGACCAGTTGTTGCATTAATAGTTTGGAGTGAGTAAGGTATTATATTATCAGTGTGTACTTAGTAGGAATAAGTTGATTGTATACAGTTATGGTTGGCTGTCTATATTCCTAGTGTTGAGGACTGGAAATGTGGTTAATACAGTCCTTCTCATAACAAGTATAACTATATTTTTCTTCCATATTTAATTAATCTGCAAATTATCCTATCGATGACATTTGATGATAGTGTAATAATCTGTCTGGCCAATTGTATTGTCTAATTGAGGCGTTGATGAGAAGATTGAAGAGGAAAGAAAGAATAAGGAAAGCAGAAAGCAGGCAAGCAGGAGCAAGCAGGATCAAGCATGACTTACATGAGGGGGAGTATATTTCGGTGTCTGGGGGGAGCTGGGCCACCATGGGGTAGGAGAGGGGGTTGTGGTGTGGGGTGGCAGCTAGCCCCATGCGTGGATGGGAGGTGGGGGGGTGGGATGGGTTGTGTGTGGGGGGGGGCAGGGGGGGCACCACAGGAGGTCGGACTGCCACGCCCTCCCTGCCTCCCATCTTCTTTTTAAATGATATAGTGTGTTTCTGAGGTTTATATTTGGAGTGCGGTGGCGTGGGTTCCTCTCGGTCAGTTGCCTCGGAATCATCTGAGTTGGAACCGCTCACCACTGAAAGAGCAACAACAGTGTACCCTCAGTGACCTGGTCTAGGGTCACAGTGTACCCTCAGTGACCTGGTCTGGGGTCACTGCATACCAGGAGGGAGGTTGGACTATTCCTCCGGCAGGTCCGGCTAAAATTTAAATTTCTTTTTAAACTCATCTCCAATTTTTTTTTTTTGGTTCAGTTTACTTTTTGACTTTTCCAATGATTTAAAAATGTTATGTGGAATGAGATCTAAGTTTGATGTGAATATATATTATCTTTTTAATTAAGTTATTGACTCACTACCAAAGTTACACCATTGACTATTGACTATTGACTATTTGATCAATACTATATCCAAAGATCTCTGTATACCTTAAAAAAAAATTAATTACATATTATGCAAAAAATTAGTCTTCATTAATTGTTAAAATAAACATTTTTACTTCCCATGCATTACAAAACTATAGTGACTGGCAGATTCTTTCTTAAATAAATAACTGAACTAAGTTTTCAAGTGTAAACATATTCATATATATATATATATATATATATATATATATATATATATATATATATATATATATATATATATAATATATATATATATATATATATATATATATATATGTATATATATATATATATATATATATATATATATATATATATAATATATATAATATATATATATATATATATATATATATATATATATATATATAATATATATATATATATATATATATATATATATACATATATACATATACATATATATATATATATATATATATATATATATATATATATATATATATGTGTATAATTATCTAAATGGATCAGTTTTCAACTATATGAGTCTATAATGAGAGTGTTGTGTGTGTGTGTGTGTGTGTGTGTGTGTGTGTGTGTGTGTGTGTGTGTGTGTGTGTGTGTGTGTGTGTGTGTGTGTGTGTTTATATTGCAGGATAAGGTTGACATATGACCAGCAACAAGGGATGTGTGTGTGTGTGTGTGTGTGTGTGTGTGTGTGTGTGTGTGTGTGTGTCCCACCGATTGGAACAAGCTTAGAATGGTCAGTATTTTTGTGAAATTCCTCTCTTTCAGAATGACAAAATCCCATTGAACACCACACGTTGAATTTTTTTGCAAAAATATATGTAATTCCATTCAATGTATATCATGAAAATGAGTTTACAAGAAATAAAAACTTTAGCCATGCACGCAGGCAAACCATAGCCACCACATAACATAACATAACATAACATGCCTCGCCAACACATAATGACTTGATATCTAAGTAAATATAGCTTGGCAACACAACACCACACATTGTTAGGGCAGGGAAGGAGGTGTTAGTTAGGAACTTAGTTAGGAACACAGTTAGGAACAGCATAACATAATGCAATTCCCCAGACAAGCCACAAATACATCACATGACAGTTATATGAAAATAATTATAAAAAAAAACAAGCTACATGGTTTTAATACATCACATTATTTCTAGTTCATAACCATACTTTTCTTTTTTCCAATCTGGGTTTTCTAATGATGTTTCTCAATGCCTATTTGTGTGAAGAGAGCGAGAGAGCGAGAGCGAGAGCGAGAGCAAGAGCAGAGAGAGAGAGAGAGAGAGAGAGAGAGAGAGAGAGAGAGAGAGAGAGAGAGAGAGAGAGAGAGAGAGAGAGAGAGAGAGAGAGAGAGAGAGAGAGAGAGAGAGAGAGAGGAGCATAAAAGCGTATCTATCTATCATTTAAACTTCACTAAAATCTCTTCAATCAATGCAAATCACACCCCAAAACAATATTATTTGACTTAAGCTGAAGCAAAAACACACTTGGCATAACTATCTATTAATCTTATGTTAATACTTACGTGAGGCGTGTGTAGGCCTAAGAAGGTAGGCTCAGGTAGGCTCAGGTAATGTACTTAGGCATGCAAGGGACTGGTTGACTTTCCTTGTACTAGTGACACCACATGACAAATTACATGGCTAGTTTTTGAGCAATTGAATATATAAATTAAGGGTTCAAACCACACTATATAGAGTATAGTGAATATATATATATATATATATATATATATATATATATATATATATATATATCTTTATTGATGTCTATTTGAGTTGGTATTGGTGTGGTATTAATATAAACATGCACAGCACAAAAACCCAGCCATGAGTAAGCAGTAAAATGACCCTTAGACATACATGGCAGAGAGTCATGGCAACTCTTTCCATTCCCACAAGCCAATACGAAGCACCTCAGACACTATGTTCTACGGGTCAATGATGGAGGTCAATGTTGGTGTCACAGAAGAAGAAAGAGAGTACAGTTGGACACAGTGCTACCTCTTGTACCTTTCTCATAGGGGTCGAGCAAAAGCCTCTCGTCCGAATAGCGCGTGCCGGTTCCACCCTCGGCAACATAGAAGGAGGGAAGAGGGGGCACGCGAGGGGCTGCCACGGGTATAGGGAGCCGCTTCTTTTTCATCCTCTTGGGTACGGCTTTGCGGTTGACTTTGTAGGAATCTGTGCTACGGCGCCGCTCAAGTGAACTCCATTCAGAGTCTGAGTCCGAGTAGGCTACAAGTGATGTACCGAGAGTTAGGTCACGGTCATGTACCTCTTAACACTCCTTTACCTTACTCCCTACTCTAGTGTATGAAAAGTTGTACCGGGAGTTAGCCCACGGACCTAACCTAACCAAACCTAACCTAACCTTACTCTAGTGAATGAAAAGTTGTACCCAGAGTTAGGTCACGGTCATGTACCTCTTAACACTCCTTTACCTTACTCTAGTGCAAGGGTTCTCAAACTTTTTTTTGACCCAAGGACCCACTCTATGACAGAAAATAAACCGAGGACCCCCTCACATATTTATGTTCCCAGAAATGCATTTACTGTTACGCCTGTTTTCCATAGTTTGATATCCATGTAGGTTATCGTTATGTGAACAAACAAACGAAATCAAACTAAATTTATTAGACAAAAATTCAAATAAAAATGTACAATCCAAAAATAAGAGGAAAAAAGAAGAAAACCATCGTTCACATGTACTGAGTAGTCTTTCTCTACCAGTGACAACAATTGTATTGGTTGGTGAGGCTTTTTACATCTCTCTGCACATGAACACCTATAACAATCAAAATAAAGAAATTTAACATATATCTATTTGGGGAAACCGCTTGTAAATCCAGAAATTCTTTCTCCTTCCTTCTCATCAATATCAAATGTGTTTTGCTCCGTGTTAATGGGAAGGATGGAAAGGATGGGCCGCCTCTCAGTGCACAGCTTCTCTATTCTTGGAGGGATGGACAAGAGGTATACTCTTAGGTCATCTTCCACATGCATCCGAGGCCTGTACTTGGTTTTCATTACTGTCAGAGCTGAGTAAGATCCTTCGCAGAAATAAGTAGTTGGAAAAGGAAGCAAAACCTTCGAAGGTGCAGCAAAGAGTTCAGGATACTCCTCTTTAACAGAAGACCAAAAGTCTATACCTGAACTTTGTCAGAATCGGATCCTCTGTGTCCCATCGCATGACAGCTCCAACAGTCCTTCCGCTGCCTTTGCACTCAGACCACATGCTGATGAACGGGCAACAAAAGGATCCCAAATCCAGTCCCAGGCAGCTGTGTCAACATCAGTGAAGTACCAATTGAAATGTTCATTCAGTGCGGCAAGATGACACCAGATGTGATTTCTTACCAACTCGACTGATATTTGTTTGTGTCCGAAAACTCCGTGATTTGTGGGAACATGTCCGAGATCCCATTCAAGACCTTCCACTCCTAGGGAGGAGGAGGAGGAGGAGGAGGAGGAGGAGGAGGAGGAGGAGGAGGAGGAGGCTGTAGCACTGTCTCCTTTGGTCATATTTTCATAATAAAGAAATATTTAATAACTTTAAACCTAATAGATGATAATATAAATATTCTTCTTTGATCAAAATTCGCTATTGTTAATTTTTCTACATTGCAACTTTACCTAATACAGCGTTTCTTAACAAACAATAAGTGAAGGAAGTGATAGCTATAAAGGTGATACAAAGGAGTACAAAGGAAGAACAGACAGCAAGTCCTACAAGTGAAGAGGAGATTGGAGAGCTGAGGATATTATATTAATCCTTCAGAAAAACTATTAGCCAGGATTGTGTTACACAGTTTTGTGTTACACGGGTTTTTTGTACATTAAAGTCTTGAAGAAAGCGACCTAATTGCACAGTTCAAAACGTTTAACCATAAATTATCTGGTAGCAGGAAAATGCCATAAATATTGCCGAGCCACAGACCAAAAAACTAAATTCAGAGAGAAAATGTTCTTATATACTGTGTGTGTGTGTGTGTGTGTGTGTGTGTGTGTGTGTGTGTGTGTGTGTGTGTGTGTGTGTGTGTGTGTGTGTGTATGTATGTATGTATGTATGTGTGTGTGTGTGTATGTGTGTGTGTGTATGTGTGTGTGTGTATGTGTGTGTGTGTGTGTGTGTGTGTGTGTGTGTGTGTGTGTGTGTGTGTGTGTGTGTGTGTGTGTGTGTGTGTGTGTGTGTGTGTGTGTGTGTGTATTTACCTAGTTGTAGTATACAGGGCCTGAGCTACATTCGTGTGGTCCTGTCTCTGTATCTATATTTGCCCATTCAAAGTATCTATACTCCTTTGGGGGAAAACTATTTATTTTTTTGTATCATTCCTTTTTGCAATCTTTTCTTGTGTCCTTCCAATATCTCGCCTCTCCTTTTCTTCTCAATATTAGATCTTTTCTATCGGTTTCCTCGAGGTGTGTGTGTGTGTGTGTGTGTGTGTGTGTGTGTGTGTGTGTGTGTGTGTGTGTGTGTGTGTGTGTGTTTATAGTGTAAGTACTTAATGCATTTCAACCAACACTATAAATATAAACACTAGAATGAGGATGCTTCAATAAGACCGTGAACCTCCAACTTTCCATAGAATCTGATGCCGTTAGAAGTGTAATAGTTATCTGGAATGTTATGTCGAGTAGATAGTTGTAGAAATTGAGTTTTTGAGGCATGGAACAGAACCAGGTTTGCTCTGCCCCAATCAGAAACTAGTGAAAGATCAGAAGTTAGGCGTCCTATAGCATCTCACCTTCAATCACTTAATTCTTGTTGGGTTGAACGAAATGTTCTCTATATATACAAATGGATTAAATGCTGTATTAACATTGTATTGTATCACCCAAAAAAAGGAATATACTATGTAATTGTAGTGGTTTTACTTCTGTATTTTGGCTGTCAGTCAGAGGACTATCTTAAGATAATTTCAGTTTCCAAAAAATTTTCGTAGATAATATTTTCAGATGCACATGCATCCCTTGCAATATATTTTTGTAAGCTGTGTATAGAATTTTTCACCTTAAATAAATAACTCCGCTGAAAGAAAAAAATGTAACTGATACCTGAAATTTATGTATCAAAATTCTGTCGCTGAGTAATGGTGCAAAATAAGCCTCCTTCCCTTCACCAGCCAACAATTAAATTCTAGTATAAATAAATAGTTCATTAAAACCTCAACATCAGGGAGGTAACCAGGGCCAGGGGGGGGGAGGACAGTATAGTATATTAAATTTAATCAACAACAAATGGACTGATGCCACTTGGGTCCAATAATAACATGACATAATGATGAAAAGAAGGTTTGCAATACTTTTTGAATAATTCCTATTTTCCACACCTCACAAAGTCAACCGTGACCACTCGAGTAGTTAATCAAAGGGCTGATGTAAGGCTAATAGTTGTCGGGTCAATGAGAATGTTGTAGGAATAGCTGGTATGGCAATAATTATAACGTGTGTTGGGGGGGGGTTGTTGAGGGCTGTTGCAAGTAAGTAGTAGTCCACGAGGCCCGACAGTTGACAAAAACAGTGATACAGGACTAGGGATCACAGCCCATGCAAATCAATGGTAAAAGTATCTTGGTTTTACTTTCATCAAATTGACAACAACATACACAATAATCATAGCCAATAAATGAAAGATAATAACTGGTAAACTTGTAGTAGTAGTAGTAGTAGTAGTAACAAAATACTAAACCCATTCCGAGTGACAGGATAGGCCCGGGGTGAACCACAGCCTGTACTGGCCATCCTGTCCAAGCTGGCAACATCAAGTGGTTCAGAACATTGACTAATAAAATAACATACTATTGGTGACAGAAACTATAATCTACTGTCTGCGACCAGCCATTACGAGTAGATAGAATGCGTGGTGTTCTTGATTTTAACTTGTGATTCGAGGTAAGTTAGCAAAGTTGGACTCGTAATAACTGGTCGCAACAGAACACTTCAGAGACTAACCTTGCCTTCCCTTTTCTCTCCTCTGGCGGCGTGCCTTGGAGCCGGCACCTTGGGGCAGGTCTTGCACGCGGGAGTATCCATAATCACCGGCCTCAAAGCTGCCATATAGCCCCGGGACGGCATCCTTGACCTGCTAATGGGCCTCTGTTAATCTTTCTGGTGATCAAATAGTATTATTTTTTATATATATTTTTTTATGAAGTTATGCAATACTAATAGTTAACATGGGTTGAATTAAAGGGTGTGTGAGTGTGTATGTGTGTGTGTGTGTATGTGTGTGTGTGTGTGTACAGTAGGGCCTTAATAGATGCAGCATTTTCTTTTATATATATACGGATTTGGATATCCACACAGACAAAAAAAACAAAAAAAACATGAATCTCTATAATAATTTTATATATATATATATATATATATATATATATATATATATATATATATATATATATATATATATAAAAAATTAAAAGCTGTTTGACAAATACATGGTTATTCATTGATTATTTTTCCTTCCCATGCATCAACAACACCTGGTTTGAGGTGAAGGGAGCTAAATAATGGAGAATTTCTATAATAATAATAAGATAATGTGTCATGCTTTACCCTACAACCTATACCACCAACCAATGTGTGGTGTGTGTGTGGAGGGAGGGAAGGGTGGGTATGTATGTATGTATGTACGATATGTATGTATGTATGTATGTATGTATATGTATGTATGTATGTATATTAACACGTATACTTTTCACATGCCTAAGTAAGTAAAGTCACTAAAACATTATCATTGCACTGTGTATTATATATTTATTTATCATCATTTTTTTTTCATCCTTGCACTGTGTATTATATATTTAATTGCAAATGGGAAGGAAGCTTAGTGGTGATAATAATAATGTAATTCTCGCGCCTTCACATGCTCTGAGAATATTGGTTTAGATGGTATTTATAAGACAGTTTTATTAGGAGAGAAATAGTTTTAAAAGTATATTTAGAGTTAGTGTTTTTTATAGAGATACAAATTTTAAACATATTTGCTGAAAAACATTGAGTAGCCTTTGATCCGTGTACGTACTTGTGAGTGTTTCCTGTACATATCAAAACACACACTCACACACACACACACACACACACACACACACACACACACACAAAAACATGCTGGGATCAAAACCAAACGTTTAAAACAATGAATGGTGTTTGAATTGATTAAGTGAAGAAATTATAATATCTTTGTTGTATCATTAGCCTGTTTGGAAGGATGGAAGGATGGAAGGTTATGGGAGAGGAAGTGTTTTGCAAGGAAGGAGAGTGGAAGGATCACCTGAGTATACGAGGAGAGTAAGGAAGGAAGGAAGGAAGGAAGGAAGGAAGGAAGGAAGGAAGGAAGGAAGGAAGGAAGGAAGGAAGGACAGGAGTATTTATGTAAAGAGAAAGGAGCTATAGGATAAATTTTCCATTAAATATTGAGTATATAATTAATTCTTCTATGGGGATACAGAGATATTTGTTACTTATTAACCATTCACAGTGAAATAAAAGCACACTAATGTCAAGAAAAAACTGATAACTGTCATAAAATATCTTAAGTTTTCTTTCTTTGTTGATTTCACTCATTATTTTCACATTCCGGTGAAATACACGTTGACTATCAATAATCCGGCAATCAATATTCTAGTTCCATCAGTTTTCCGTCATCAAAACATAAACATAAACAGTGTCTCTCGAAAACAGTGATGCGCCAACTCGGGAAATTTTAAACTGCGCTCTGAAATTCATGCCGGAAAACTGATGGAACCGGAATATTGATTGCCAGATTATTGATAGTCAACCTGTATAATAAAATGTTAAGTTTGTGATCAGGTCAGCTGTGCCACAAAGGTCAAGTGTGTGTGTGTGTGTGTGTACAGTGCACATGCAGGATACATTCATGTACAAAGTTGTGTTAGTTGTTAGTACAATGTAATGTGTACAGAACGGTGGAGATAGCTTCCTAGTTTTGATAAAGAATGATTCAAAGTCAAGAGTCAAGACCAAACCATGCTGGAAACATTTAAAACATTGTGAGACATGTCTTGCCTTGGTAGAACGGGAGAGTGGAGAGACACTGTCCAGCTGCACCCAACCACCTGTTCTTCCCTTCCCACCTCAAACACAACTCTAACCAGCTGCCTACTCATATTTTTTTTTTTATTTTAAGTAGATTTTCATGACAACATATATATAAAACAAAATAAATAAATAAATAATAATCCAATAGCAATGAAACTTGGTCAGATTATGTAAACACTTACGAAAAATACGATAGAGATGAAATTTTGGCTCTAAAAGCAACCTGGAACCCTTCCCTTCCCCTCCAAATAAACATGTTTTTTTCATATTAACATGCTCAGATTCAAACTATAATATTGTATCTATAATTCATCCAAGCCACCATTAATGCTGTTCCATTGTACATACGTAGACTGGGCATCCAAGAAAGGTACAGAAAAAAAAGATACCTAGTGAAAAAAAAATAATAAAATAAAATAAAATAATAATAAATTTATCCTTCATGTACACAAAAATAATCAATACTGAGAAAAGTGAGTGGACAGGATTGCTGGCCTTTCACATCTACATCTATCACTTTATAATTGTTTACATTTGCAGATATTTTATTTTTATTTTGTTTGTTTTAATACGGTAAGCACTGGTTGAACACAATGTATTTTGAGTGTTTGAAAAAGAAACTCTCTGGGATATATTAATGCTTATCAAATGATTTCTATCCTTCATTCATTCATTCATCTTCGTAATTTTGTTATTTTCATTATATTAATTTTTGTTTTTGTTTTTGCTAAATCACACACACACAACGAGGTCAAATGAAATAATAAAAGTCTTCTGAAAACAACAATTATCTCATTATAGCAAGAATATTTTTGCAACATAATACCTTTAATAAACAAAAACAACAGTACTTGAGTTCGTGCCTGGACAAGGGGGAGGATTCACTATCTAAAGGACTTACAAAATTACACCTGATGAAAGTTCAAGTTTTACGGATTTATAGTTCTGATACAAGCAATTCACGAGACACTTATGGTAGCCACAATTGGGTCTATAAATACTTCACATTCTATCATACACAAATAGTTTTCATGTTCATCTTATATCTGTTTAACGTGTCGTAACGTTTATATATTTTTTTTAATCATTTCCATACTCGTCTTTTCGTAGGAGAGAATACAGAGGAGGGGCTTCCCAGACCCCTACTCTGTCCTTTTCATTGCATTTTACGAGCCGCAGGGACACACACACACACATATACCTCTTTATAAACTAGTACAGGTTGACAATCAATATTCCGGTTCCATCAGTTTTCCAGCATGAATTTCAGAGCGCAGTTTCAAATTTCTCGAGTTGGCGCATCACTGATTATGTTTTGATGGAGCTGTATCCAGAATTAGGTGTTTGCTCATGCCGGATTATTGATAGTCAACCTGTAGTAGTAGTAGTAGTAGTAGTAGTATTCTTGCAACCTCAACCATCAAGGCTTCATCTAACCTTCTCTACTCATATCTATCAGTTTCTATTCCCGGCCGCACAAGCAAACCTTCCTATCGCATCTCTCTACTTAGTTCTCTGTCTGCCTTGCTTTACCATAGAGGTATAAGTACACATAACGTGGTGCGGCGTGGGGTGAGGACCGTGTGCGTCTTATATGTGTGGGGTGAGGACTGTGTGCGTATTATACAAGTACCAATAAGCACCAGTTACTTGTTCTAAAACCGGGGTTATGATCGACAACAGGGACTTTTGTTTTCTCAGAAGAAGAAGAAGAAGAAGAAGAAGAAAAAGTAGTAGTAGTAGTAGTAGTAGTAGTAGTAGTAGTAGTAGTAGTAGTAGTAGTTACGACAAATCAGTCACGTACGACCATAAATAAACATACAAAATAATCTCACTTCAATATTGCTTTTTGTTACCAGGTATTAAATCATTTCAAATAATTAATACGATAAAATGCAAAAAATACATATCGAATCCAACTTAAAAATGTGCTCTAATGCATGTATGTATGTATGTAACTCAAAATAAATACGTAACAAATAATAATAATAATAAACAAAGTGTTGGGGGGAGAGATGATGTGTCATTACTAATAAAACCTCAATCTAAATACACATAAAATGAGAACAAAATACATCAAGAAATAAGCAAAATACAAAATAACACAACTAGGAAGAGCAAGAACATATTATAAAACTACAAAAAGACATTCTACTGGCTATGAAATAAGACAAACATTACAAAAGGTGGAAGATGAGAGGGAGGGAGGGAGGGAGGGAGGGATGGGTGACAAGGAAGTATAAGTATAAGTAACACGGGAGGTTGACACGGGGACGAAGTAGCGCATGAGTGTACTCACAGCAGCGTAATCTGGCCCAAGGTCCATATTCTCAGGGGTGGCAAGGGGTGCGTGCACGGAACTCCCTTGGGTTAGTTTAGAGTGTAGGAGGCCAGCGTCTTTGAGGTTTATTTTGCCAATTGCATCAGTCACGTTGCTATAGGCCTTAAGATTAAGTTTGCCAGGTTGCTGAAAGAGGGAAGGAATTGTTGGGTTAGTTTACGAGCGACATTTAAGAGACAAGAGACAGCAGGCAAGACGGAATGGATTGGTGGGTTGGGAGGGAGGGAGTCACACAAGGTTAAGCTCTTAGACAGCTGGACTGGTTTTATTTATTCTTTTTTTTTTTTAATGTGTGGGTGTGAGCAGTGAGTGAGTGAGGGGAACATGGTGCAATTCATGCTGACATAACAAGCAAGTCACATTTTATGGTGAAAAAATACGTATTTAGGTTCTCAAAATGGTGAGACACAGATACGAGAGAGAAAGGGAAAAAAAGCTTTACAAAATATACATACATACAAACTTTTGGTACAGAGAATTGTGCTGGTATTGTATTATTGACATTGGATTTATAATGAGTTTTTTCCTCTTTTAATTGAAGGTAATAGTTTCAAAGCAGCACATAGCCAATTAATGTTTAGATGACTTAATTAAACAGCCATATTTTTTTAATTAAAAAGCCACATTTCTCTGTGTCCAGCATAACATTTAGTTTTTCCAGAATATGATTAAATTGTCTTAAATGTCACCATAAATACTGGAAAAACTAACCGGAAGAGAAGAAATTAATAGATGAGATGAATGACCATTAACAGATTGGGAAGAAGGTAAGGAAGGAAATTCAACATAAAAGTGAAGTCACACTAAATTATGGTTAAAAAAAACGGAAATAAATACAAATGAAATGTGAATGAACTACCATGCATTGTGTCATAAGGTTGGGTGTTATAAATGATTTTTATTAATGGTGTCAATTGAAAATATAGATACGATGCTGATAAAATAAGATATAATAAACAGAAATAAAAAGACACTATTTGCAGAATGCTTATTAAACATTCTCAACCTTTGTTACGTACAATATTTTTACATTGTGTTTGCGTTTGCTATGATCTGAATCCCAGACTAATTAATAAATAAATAACAAAAAAGGTTTCTGGAAAAAAATAACCACTAAAGTTTACAAATTTCACTAACACCAATTTCAGACGAACCCAAAACTATAGCACATAATTCCAAAAATATAATTGACAATGGAAATTACACACATTAAACTGGATATGTGAAAACCACGACTTTCTTTCTTTCCTTGCTTCTGAGAACATAAAAAGTGCAAAGTGTGTGACATACATCATTCAAACTAAATTGAATTCATCACTCCTATCAAAATAAACCATCTATTTAAAAATCTTGTGTGCGGAATTGTATATTAAACAATTTTCTTTATTACATCAATGTCGATCATGCAACTGTAATCAATTTCTACTAACTATTCTTCATCCTAAACAAGATCTACCGCCTAGATCAGTGGTTCCCAAACTGGAGGTAATATAATATAACAGTTTTTCAGGGGTAATGGAGGGGTGACAGAAAAGAAAATATATCAAGTGTTTTAATACAACCATATACATCAATATTGACAACATTTTGTGCAAGGGGTAATGTTAGCACGCCTAATGTGGCATGTTAAATTGGATAACAAGTTTGGGAACCACTGATGATAGATTGATGCCTCGTGTTAGTGTAGTAAACGTCAACGCCATGCAAATACTGCCTCACTCCGCTCCCCCACAAGGCAGTCAGTCTCAACTCCAGCTGTGTCGTACTTGGACTCACTTCAAAAAGCTTACACATGATTTGGATTCACAGCGCTAGACTTCTTTTTTTTTTAGCAGAGTATGAATTGATAGGAGCATTTTTGATTAAGTATATTGTTACACTTGTAGAATAACGAAATAATAATAATCTCCGTTACAAGTTAATGATTGATGGAAATTTTGATGTAGTACTAGAATATTGGTGTAATATAATAAAGCATAGAGCTGATGTGTGTGTGTGTGTGTGTGTGTGTGTGTGTGTGTGTGTGTGTGTGTGTATGTGTATGTGTATGTGTATGTGTGTGTGTGTGTATGTGTATGTATGTGTGTGTGTGTGTGTGTGTGTGTGTGTGTGTGTGTGTGTGTGTGTGTGTGTGTGTGTGTGTGTGTGTGTGTGCGTGTGCGTGTGTGTGCGTGTGTGTGCGTGCGCAGATAAAATGGTTTTCCTTCATTATCTTAAAAAATAAATAAATAAATAATAATAATTTCATTTCATTTGTTACATATAAAAATTAAAGTTAGTTCTCCTTCCAGCTAACATAAAAACTTCCTGATGTCATTAAATGCTCTCTACAAGATAGGCTCAAGCAAATTCCCGCAGAGATACCAGAATTAAAGATAATTAGAGGTAAAGTTAAGTTAGTTAATGCAAAAAGGAGCAAACGCCAGACATCTAAGGTGATATGGCGTTATGTTAATCTAAAAGGTAGACGGTATAGTAGAGGTGATGGTTAGGCAAATTACAGGAAGGGAAAGAGCAATTAGTTATAGTCAAAGGATTAGATCAAATGAAGGATATGTATTTGTTGTAGGAAGGAAATTATGTTATCTAAGTGGAAATGTGGTGATTCTGAGATGCTAAATTATTATCTCTATGTCTCTAGGTTTTTTCTCACTAGAGACTCAAAGATGACTGAGGTGGAAGTTATTATGAAGGTAATATACAGCATAACATATGGATAGCATTCATTTTGTTGATGCGGATTGTTGAGTGGCTCCAACAAGGCAGTGTGACATTGGCAATAATTTCATCCTCTAGTTTAATCCTTACAATGTATACTAACTAAACAAGATACACACACACACACACACACACACACAGTGCACATAATGTCAATATAAATAAATAGTACCCAGCATAGCGTCATCTACTTATACACAATCTACTAATGTAATGCATGGAGTCATATTTTGAACAGAAAGACAAATTTAAATAAAGATTTTTCCAGTCTAACGGCTATATGTTATGACAAATATTGAGTCTATATTCTAGGCCCTAGAGTCAATTCATTATGTTAATAAGTATACTATTATTTTGTCTACTATTGTGTGTATTTCTCAATCCCTATAGGTCATTATTATTTATTAAGATAATGAATTGACTATAAGACCTAGCATATAAACCCTATATTTGTTGTAACATATGGCTGTAAGATCCCTTCCTTTGCTGAAAAAAAATTTGAATAACAACAAAAAGTTATTACAATAGATATCCGTGTGGTTGGTGCGGCAAGAATACTACCACCGTGTTCTCAGCGGATTGTAGAACATGAGAAAACGACTAAAGGACGGAGGGAGGGGTCTGGGAAGCCCCTCCTCTGTATTCTCTCCTATAAAATAAATTGATCGAGGGGAGAAAGGTCTCCCTGAACCCTAAATGCCTCGTTTTGGCTTCCCACTTTTTAATAGGGATATAAAAGGCATTCCATTTTGATGTCATTAAGTATATGACTCAAGATGCAAGTGATGAAATGAACACAAATTATTGAATCATCATTAATTTCCATAAACCATTAGTCACCATTTCATAATTTCATCTATGAAAAGAACAGTTGATCTATATTATATCGCTCCTTTGCAAACTATTAATGGTAAATGGTTTTATCGTCTATTTTCAGTTCAACGCAACGTGAGTTAAGAGACGTTTGGTTAGGGTCAACTCTATTGAAAGTGTTTTATTATATTAATTGTTGATTATTAAAGTACTTTCAAGTGTATCAAATATCTAAAAAAAAAAATAAATAATAAATATATATATATATTTTTTTTTAAATCGAGTTTACCCGATGTGCTACCCTTCCTGTCCTCCTGTACGTGTGTGTGTGTGTGTGTGTGTGTGTGTGTGTGGTCCTGTCTCCATAACTATATTTGTCAAGTTTTTTCTTTAGTTGTACCTTCTTTGCCATTATCTCACACACACACACACACACACACACACACACACACACACACACACACACACACACACACACACACACACTACCAACGAGTCTTCCTTCTCTTCTTGTCTGTCATTCTTAACAAATTTATAGGATTTGTATCTGAAACACACCCCAATTTTCCCTCATTGACCTGGAATACAAGTCAAAATTAAGTGGAAAAACAGTGCATATTGGCCTCAGATGTGCTAATAACTTTTTTGTTTCTTTTTGTATATTAAAAAGGTACTGGCTAAAGGTCAACAAAAACATGTAAAAAATAAAATAAATAAATCCCGCTTGTCGCCAGATCCTTCTTCTTGCAAAAATTGGCCGCCTCTACATTCCTTCTTAATTCATTGTACTTGCTTTTACCTTACGTTAACTTATGTAAACTTGAGACCAAAATGTACTGGAGACAGAAATAAAACCAATATATAACTCAATCAATATTAAAAGAATTCAGAATAATTTAAGAGAGTGAGGAATGAAGAACGATTTTTGAAGAGTTGGAGAAATATACTGGAAAGGACGAACCAAATTGAGGAGAATTGAAGGTGGTTTGAAAATGTACATAAATTGGAGAAATAAAGGGAAGGATTCAGAGAAGGATGAAAATAAATAAGTGTGCTGTTCTGTGCTGTTCTACTACTTGTTCTACTGCTTGTTCTACTGCTTGTTCTACTGCTTGCTTTCTTGGATGCCAAATCATAGGTGTGGAAATTAAAAAAAAAAATATTCGTTACCAACACTATCATTTTTAGTTGATTTTTTATATATATTTTTTCTAGCATGCTTAGGTTTTCTTATGTGTGTTATTTTTTTATCTTGGGGAAAAAATAAAAAAATAAACTTTATGGATATTGTTCTGTGGCTCATATCATTGGTCCACTACTATAAATATTACCTTGAAAATGTCTACACCAATCTCATCCACTATACTGCAAGGGAAGGAAGAGAAGCTACTGGTGTGTGCGCGTGTGTGTGTGTGTGTGTGTGTGTGTGTGTGTGTGTGTGTGTGTGTGTGTGTGTGTGTGTGTGTGTGTGTGTGTGTGTGTGTGTGTGTGTGTGTGTGTGTGTGTAAGGGAGGGTTAGGTGTGCAGGGGGGGAGGGGGAGGTGATAGTAACAGCCACATCTAAGATTCCCAAAGTATAAATAAATAGCTTTAGGTCAACATTCTGAGAGCCGCTAGCTGTGTGTGTGTGTGTGTGTGTGTGTGTGTGTGTGTGTGTGTGTGTGTGTGTGTGTGTGTGTGTGTGTGTGTGTGTGTGTAGGGTGAGTAGGTAAGTGTGTTGGAGGTGCAGAGGTGATAGTGATAGTTACGTAACAGCCACATCTAAGATTCCCAAAGTATAAACAAATAGCTTTAGGTTAACATTCTGAGAGCCGCTAGCCGTGTGGGGGATAGAGTCTAGAGGCAGAGCCCTCGTGACACACCTTGGTGGTGACCTGATACACAGCATCGCTCAGGGACTGGAACGTCTGCAAGTTAGGAATGGCCATGTGTCAAATACACAGCATTTTCTTCCTACTGCCATTCTCAAGCTTACTTCAAGTTAATACAATACATCAAAACACAAGAAACATTCATTTTCCTGCAATCATTACTTGAGATCCTTTCTGTAAACTAACTGCCATTTCTCCCTGACTATTTATATAAGTTTTAACGTATTATATATATAAGTACAATGCTCCCTCCAATTTTGTGTGAAATTGGTCGACATTGAAGGCCGCAAAATTGGAATCATTAACCTTAAGGTGATTTTAGTCATATTTTTGCCCTTGTTTGTACACAAATACATGTAATTATACATCCTACAATAAAGAAAAATACAGAAAAACATAAACATTATCATTATCCATAAGAAAATCAATTTAAATGACCTTTTTACTGTACCTGGGCTTGCGGAGATGGAGATTGGTCTTGGTCGCAAAATAGGAACACACAAAATTGGAGGAAGCATTCATTGTACAATGTTTGGTCAATATTAAAAGGGAAGGCCTAAGTCTGTTTCAATACAGATGCAATTCTCATACACATAACTAGTGGAATAAGATAATATATGATAGAATACTTCATAATACTGTACGCATATACCTCCATATATTGAGTTATTTCTTTGCCTACAAGGCCATAATAATAATAGTCCATGCCAACTTTTTTTTAACAAATATCAATCATTGTTTGTCATCATAATAAATGTATAATTGATGTTATTGAGTGGTGTCAAATTGATGCTTTTTGAAGAAATGTGTCCATGGAGGTAAATGAAAGCTTGAAACATATAAATAAGCTGGATCCTTTTGGGACATAATGGACGATGTAAATGTCTGGAAATAAGGTTTTAACTTTTCACAAATCCATTCAAAACAACAACACAACAATTATCAACTCAACTTTCACATCTTGTCTTGCACTCTCTGTCTAGTGTCTGGTAACCAATATCACTAAGACAATATTCTTTCAATTAAAAGACTCCTAACTAAAGATGGACTATATATATATATATATATATATATATATATATATATATATATATATATATATATATATATATATATATATATATAAAATAAAAAAATTGTAGCACTGTTTATAATCAATTTTTGGCGGAAATTAACAATACTGTCGTCAGATTTATTTTTTGTGGATACAAGAAACTTTTATATGGTAGTGTTCTCTCACATTTGACAAATACAAAACAATGATTAACTGAATATTTTTCAGCAGCTAATGGTGAAGTATATTTTTTATAGTCTATTATTGTTATTGTTTCTCATCTATTATAATTTAGAAAAGAAGTATGCAAGGGAAATGTTATGCTAATCCTTAACATATAGACTGTCAGTTTCAATTAACAAACTTTATTGGCATGTGAAATGTGAGAGTACACACACACACACACACACACACATACACACACACACACACACACACACACACACACACACACACACACACACACACACACACACACACACACCTCAACATATAAAACCTGAATATCCTTCTGCCTAACTGATCACCATCATATTTCAACTATTTTATTTATCATGAAAAAATTAATCATTCAATGTACAAATTCATTTCATGCCAGGATAGGATTTACCCAAACTTACATGTGGATCAAATCAAACTGGTTTAAGGTTTCAAATATGCATTCCATTTAGGCAATCACAATCATCAATCATCAATCACATACAGTCGTGTTTATTGCATCCCGGCTTACCTTGAGTGTCTGGCTGGCTTTGGGTCTTGGCTTAGTGGGTGGAGGCGGAAACTTTGCCCGCCGGCCTGTAGTGAAGGCTTGGGAGGTGAAGCCGTCACCCCAATAGTCATCCATGCGCCGAGAACACATGCTGTCGTCTTGCCAACCTGATGTTACGAGTTAATATTAATTATGGTACGTTAAGATGAGAAATAATAGAAAAAAAGTGAAGTTTACATAGCGAATGTTGATACAATTAAATTCATCGTCTGTATACTAGGTTAGTATTTGAGGCGAGTTGATGTTAATTATGGTACGACAAAAAAAAATGAAAAGAAATGATAGGAAAACGTGAATAGATTACATAGTGAATACTGTATAGATATTATGATCTGTGTACTTGGTTAATATTTGTTATGAAATCTATACATAAGTGTGATATACAAAACTACTTAGATGTCTAGTTTTATATAGATGAAAAGAAATGATAGGAAAAAAGGGAATAATTTACATAGTGAATGCTGATACAATGGTTAATATTTGTTATAATATCTATACATAAGTGAGATATACAAGACTAGTACTTATATAGATGTTTAGTTTTATAGATACATTTAAATAGCATTAATTTTATATATTTATATGTCATGCAGTGCTGTTTCATGCAAAATTTGGCTACAAAACAAAACGAAAAGTACCACACCACACCAAGCTCTTTATTATCATTGAATACGGCCCAAAAAATAATAATAATAATAAAATAATAATAATTTTAAAAAATAATAAAATCCCATGTTTGTATATCATGGTTGAAAATGTTTAATGAATCACTTGTTCCTCGACCATTTATGAAAATATAATTATGGGTCATTTCTGGGGGGAAAAAAATTGATATATATTAATTATTGCAAATGACTACATGTATGCAATTTATCATTATTTTTTTTTTTACATTGAAAGGGAAAACAAAAATACGTAGAAAAAAATCCTTTGTAAACACCACTGATTCCACCAATTCACTTATAACCATAAAAAAATAAATGAAAATCTACTCAACAACACTCAAAAGTACTAAAACATAATAAATAAATCACCTAACTGTATGTAAAAATTTTTTAAATAATAATATATTGGTATATACAACCATACAACGAAGATTTTTGACATATGCACAAAATACCAAAAAGCAGATGAGTAAAAATAAAGTATGTTTTTAATACACATCATTCAGGTAGTTCTGCCTTCCCTTAGTAAAAAAAAATAATGGAATATCAATCTTTTTTTTTATATTTATTTATTTATTTATTTATTTATTTATTTATTTATTTATTTATTTATTTTTTATTTATTTATATTTAATGTGGGGGTGTGGGGCCGAGAGAGTAATGAACATAAAAGGAAGAAAATAAAAGCAAACTAGATCCAAAAAC
The DNA here is from genome assembly GCA_029783475.1 of Metacarcinus magister. Taxonomy (NCBI): domain Eukaryota; kingdom Metazoa; phylum Arthropoda; class Malacostraca; order Decapoda; family Cancridae; genus Metacarcinus; species Metacarcinus magister. The sequence continues at coordinate 15,880,804 of JAPQNM010000006.1, forward strand.
ATCAAAGACTGTTAACCAATGAAGTCACCTGAATCCCGAGTGGTGAGGGAGTCTCGAGAGCCGCTCAAGTCAGCTAGCGAACGAAAAAGTTTAGTTGAAGACAGGCAGAATAGGATAAATCATGGTTTTATTTTGGACAGCTGCGGGGAAAAAAAATGTTGCACTATAACTATACCTCATTGCAGTGGCTATGTAAGTATAGAAAAGATTTGATAATAATAATGCAGCTGGTTTAGGTTTTGTTGAATTGATCAAAAATCTATCTATGTGCACACTGGCTATTAATATGTACAGGTTGACTATCAATAATCCGGCATGAACAAACACCTAAGTCTGGGTACAGCGCCATCAAAACATAAACATAAACAGTGCCTCCTGAAAACAGTGATGCGCTAACTCGGGAAATTTGAAACTGGGCTCTGAAAATCATGCTGGAAAACTGATGGAACCGGAATATTGATAGTCAACCTGTAATATAAATTTCAAGAGTAAATTTCCACGAGCCATAACCATATAACTATTAACTCTTATCCATAATGGTAATACTGACATCAATTGAAAAATAAAGAACAAAAAATGAAAATATCACTATAGAATCTATGTCATTTTTCTTATAGGTGCAAGAAGGAGAAACTGTTATAATTTCCGGCAAAGTACAATGTATTTTCTATGTAACAGTGTATATAATGATTCTCTATAGACCACAATCATTGGATCTATAATGTGGGTGTTCGCTTTTCATCAAAAAATGTACGAAGACATATTTCCAGAACTGTGCGTAAATGAAAAAAATATGTAATTTCTTGAGATATTGAATGGTAATTTATTTGTTGATAAAAATTTATGATATATGCCATTAATGAATGATCAAATTAATGATATGATAATCAGTTAATCAGAAAACTAAGGCTTCATTAATCTTAAGAACCCAGACTTAAGCTTTAATACTAAATAATCTATATTAACACATGAATTTAATTGAGATCAAATTTTAATCCCTTAATAGTATTCCATGTATCATTATTTCAAATGTGTCTATTTCCTGTCATGGATACCAACCGAAAACTCAACCCAAATACCTGATAATAATTTCACGGGTTGACTGAAAGCTCGGCGTTTTAACTCAGTGTCTAATGTACCATTGTTTCATTATGATTTTTAAAGATTATCAAACAAGACGAAAGGTGAATTTTAAGCTGTAACGATTAGTAATGTAAACAGAGTATGGAGTGTGCATGTTTTATCAAGGAATTCACAATAACATACTATACACACACACACACACACACACACACACACACACACACACACTGAATGAAAAACTGGATAAATATAGCTATGGAGACAGAACCACACAAGTGTAGCTCAGGCCCTGTATACTACAAATAGGTAAATACACACACACACACACACACACACACACACACACACACACACACACACACACATACTTGTATACAATATTTCCTTATTAAAATGTTGAAAAGTAACACGATGGCAAGTGGATAATTGACTCTTGACAGTAATAATATGCATGACAAATATCTTGATCCCAATAATGCAAATGTTACAATATTGAAAAGGTTAAATTTTCATGAATAAATCAAAGTAATTAAGATATTATAACCATGCAAAACTTCATGACTAATCTCTACTAGTTTGTATTATTGTATTAATTTACATCCTTGAGCTTGACAATATAAATATACAATATACAATACAAGCTCATATATGGAAATTTGGTGTCATCTCATTAAAACACTTATAATTAATTCACTGTGTTGATTTGATTACTAATTTTGTTTTCTGTTTGTTGCTTTACACTAAATATAACTTGATTAGAGCTTGAAATTCTTCCACATGCATAAATGAACATGCTAAAAATTTCAAGACCCGTATTTTATTTTATTTATTATGACGTAAACTAACTCAAAAAAAGAGATTTAACTATATTTTTGGGGATTGGAAATGGAATTCTATTATTATCATCATCAGAGAGAGAGAGAGAGAGAGAGAGAGAGAGAGAGAGAGAGAGAGAGAGAGAGAGAGAGAGAGAGAGAGAGAGAGAGAGAGAGAGAGAGAGAGAGAGAGAGAGAGAGAGAGAGAAAGAGAGAGAGAGAATATAATGAACGAAGACGAAAGAACAAAAAATAAAGAGAAAGAGATAACAAATAAAAATGCACAGAAATGGTAAGATAATAAAAAATTGAATAAGAAGGAAAATGAGAAAATCATGAGACAAATTTCACATTCGAGCCAAGTCAAAGTTTAACCCAAAATAAAAAATCAGTGCTTATTTTATCTTAGGTTTAAAATAGTAAGAAAAATCACAACAACGTGAGTCATGCAACCAACACAAAGAATTAAGAAAATTATATATATACATATATATATATATATATATATATATATATATATATATATATATATATATATATATATATATATATATATATATAGTCTTAAACCTGAAACATTAGAAACTCAACAATTAGCGCCACGGCAGCCGAGGTTATGGTGAAAAACCAGAGTGTGAAAGAAGTCTAATGAAACACTCGCCCCTGTAAGTCCCTGTAAGTCCCTGTATCAAGTCTGAACTGAGACTGAACAAAGCTACCACTGTCCCATCGTTTTTAAGCTTTTTTTTAAAATTATTATTATTAAAAGGGTAATGGCTAAGGGAAAACAGAAATAAGTAAAAAAAAAATCCCGCTTGTCGCCAGACCCTGTAAAGAGGACAGTAGGAGAATAGAAGCAAGGGGTGGAGATCCAGTTAACATTAGAGGTGTCTTGACACTCCTCTCTTGAAAGAGTTCAAGTCATAGGCAGGTGGAAAAACAGACAAAGGAAGAGAGTTTCAGAGTTTACCAGTGTAAGGGATGAAAGAGTGAAGATACTGGTTAACTCTTGCATTAGGAAGATGGACAGAATAAGGATGAGAAGAAGTAGAAAGTCTTGTGCAGTGAGGCCACGGGAGGGGGGGAGGCATGTAGTTAGCAAGTTCAGAAGAGCAGTCAGCATGAAAATAGCAGTAAAAGATAGATAAAGATGCAATATTGCGGCGGTGACTTAAAGAATCAAGAAAGTCAGTTAGAGGAGGAGAGTTGATAAGACGAAAAGCTTTAGACTCCACCCTGTTTAAAAGAGCTGTGTGAGTTGAGCCCCCCCAGACATGTGAGCCATACTCCATACATGGGCGGATAAGGCCCCTGTACAGAGCAAGCAGCTGAGAGGGAGAGAAAAATGGACGCAGACGCCATAGGACACCTAACTTCTTGGAAGCTGATTTAGCAAGAGTAGAGATATGAAATTGCCAGTTTAGATTTTTAGCAAAGGATAGACCGAGTGTGTTTAATGTGGTGGAGAGGGGAAGTTGAGTGTCATTGAAGAAGAGGGGATAGTTATCTGGAAGGTTATGTCGAGTAGATAGTTGTAGAAATTGAGTTTTTGAGGCATTGAACAAAACTAGGTTTGCTCTGCCCCAATCAGAAACAAGTGAAAGATCAGAAGTTAAGCGTCCTATAGCATCTCGCCTTGAGTCATTTAATTCTTGTTGGGTTGGGCATCTGTTGTACGACGTTGAAAAATGCAAGGTGGTGTCATCAGCATAGGAGTGGATAGGGCATTGAGTCAGATTTAGGAGATCATTGATGAATAATAGAAAGAGAGTGGGTGATAGGACAGAACCCTGAGGAACACCACTGTTGATAGTTTTAGGAGAAGAACAATGACCGTCCACTACAGCAGCAATAGACCGGTCGGAAAGGAAACTAGAGATGAAGGTACAGAGAGAAGGATAGAATCCGTAGGAGGGTAGTTTAGAAATTAAAGATTTATGCCAGACTCTATCGAAGGCTTTCGATATGTCAAGGCCGACAGCAAAGGTTTCACTGAAGTCCTTAAAAGAGGATGACCAAGATTCAGTTAGGAAAGCAAGAAGATCACCAGTAGATCGGCCTTTACGGAAACCATACTGGCAATCAGAGAGAAGGTTGTGAGCTGATAGATGCCTCATTATCTTCTTGTTAAGGACAGATTCAAAGGCTTTAGAAAGGCAGGAAATCAAAGCTATAGGGCGGTAGTTAGAAGGATTGGAGCGGTCACCCTTTTTAGGGACAGGTTGAATGTGAGCAAACTTCCAGCAAGAAGGATAGGTAGAAGTAGAGAGACACAGACGAAAGAGTTTGACTAGGCAGTGAGCTTTTGCTTTTTTCTATC
>JAPQNM010000006.1:15887521-15892521 GCA_029783475.1 Metacarcinus magister
AGACAAATAATTAGGAATAGTTAGATATAGAGATATAGATGGATAAATAGTTATAAACGTAAATGTAAAGTTACGATTTCCCTCTAAACAAAACCGTTCTCTCAGATTCCAGTCTCGGGGTCGCATCGCATGAAAGTCTACGGTGTCCGCTTGCCACATTTCACTATCTCATCCATGGATACACTACCACGTAACAGGAATTTTCTTACCCACCCTTTTTCTTTATCATTTTGCCACTCACTCAGTAAAATCATTCTTTATACTAAATAGTTGTTTGCATTATTATATCAACTCTAGTAAATACAGTATACGTTTAGTTATAATAAGCCTATAACTATATATTACAAAATTCACAGCTTTTCAAACTTTTTGTAATCAACTTAATCATGTATATATGTGTGTGTACGGAACGGAAATGCTTATTGGCAAAGTACAAACTATACACAATCATTCTTCTTTTATAACACTGTAATCTCAACACCACCACAAAAAAAAAAAAAATAATAATAAAATAAATTTTTAAAAAACTGATTACGGCTTCATATAATTTATTCTGAAACTAATACCATTTCATCGTGAAATTCTTCGTAAAAAAAACTCTGGATGCAAGTTAAGTTGAATAAAAAAAAATCCTGCTTGTTTAAACATTATATCAATATGAAAAACTTTACCGGTGCGCTACAACACAATTTGAGACACCAACCCTATATCATACCCTATGGAAAGGCATTGTTCTTGAGAGCACAAGTATGATTTTAAGGGCATGGAATTACCAGTCTAAATAAATAAAATATATATTATTTGCTTTGTACTATAATAAATACAACCAACAAACACATGCAGACAGCTAATAGTCATGCAAAAATAGCAAGTCACAACATAGGAGAGTGCAACTATATATATAAGAAACAAAATATTTACATTAACCAAAACTTTATACCCTAAGAATACTGTACACACACATCAACCTCACACATCAGAGATCAACGAGATTAAGTAAAGCTTTGTCAGATGGATGTATCACTTCCCTTCAAGATTAGACGGATCTTATTCAGAGACCTTTTAATCAAGATATAAGAGGAGACTTGGGATTGACTAGGACAGGCGGGGTCACTAGACTGTACACTGTACAGGGGAAGGTAGGCACTAGACTGTTAGGTTAGGGAGAGGTTAGGTTTGGTTAATGTGTAATAATTATTTCATCTATATTATCTTGGACTTTTCTGGGTGACCATCTCTGGAAAAATGTTCTTGATGGGTCTCAGAAAATAAAAATGAGTCGTGTTTTAAAGAGAAAATGTGTAGATCACTTTTTTGGGGTCTTACGGGGGAAAAATTTATATACTGACGAGTGTAAATACTCATTCATTGGTGATTTTGTTTTGTGTAAAAGTGGCTGTTTGGGAGACATGCTTTGGCCAATGTATATTATTTATCGAACCTTGTGGCAGATTAATTTAGATATAATTTGACATCTATCCCATTCCCCTTTGAGACAGACAGACAGACATTGAGGCTGTGATCTAGTCCTTCCAATTACAACCTGAGAATATCAGGTACTAATCGACTCTGTCATACCTAGTCAGGCCAGTTTTTTTTTAACATATATAAACACAACCACAACAATTATATTTCTGTATTAATAAACAAACTGGTCTTGATGGTGGAGGTATTGGTGTAACAAACAGTATTATCAAACTAAGATAAACGATTTACAGTGACAAGCCAAATCATAAATAAATGTGCACCATAGTGTAATAAACTAAGAGGATATTCACCCCTGTCAGCTCGGTCTGGCATCAGGTGGTAGTCTCTGTCAGAGGCTCCGTGTTCAAGCGTCAAGCTCTCTGCCTTAAAGAACTGGTGTCTGGGGGCAGGTTGAGGCTTGTTCATGTCATGGGGCAGGGTACGTGGGGCAAAAGAGTATGGGGGAGGAGGTCTGTCACGCAAGGATGGGGAGGATGCCCCGTCTCTTGGGTGGGTGCCCCCGTTCCCGCTATCAAAAGACTGGTCTCGTGAAACAAAACTATAGGGTGGAGGTGAGGTGGAAGGGGGTGGGGGAGGGTATGGAGGGAGGGGAGGGTATGTTGGCTCCAGGTCTGAGGGCTGAGTGGAAACCTTGGAGCGGGAAGACACAGTTGTTGGCAGAGATTCTGTGCTTGGGTATGATTGACGGAATAATTCTGTAATGAAGAAGAAACCTAAGATTTGCATTTGTAGGCTAAATACTATATCTTATATCTTACTGATTCCCAATGTATGTTTGTTGTATGAAATTAAATACTTCGGTTATTCAACTTAAATGTGAACTTTTAAATTAAGGTATGTTTTTTCCCACTACTCGTTCCATCGTCCCTGTTTATTTCTATATTAAAAAGAGGATGTATGTTGTATGATATAATAATTAATAATTTAGATGTCCTTATGAGGTCGCATGATGAACAGTGAAAACATTATTATAAATGCTATGATCTACTCAAGAGTTTTATGGCATCGAAGCTTAATTAATTTCTCTTGGTATTAGCAATTATGCATTAGACATTAAGTTTTTAGTTAGGTTTTTTTATAATTCATTTATATTTCTCTTACTGTAAATGTTTATGACCAATAGTTATTATTATTATTATTATTATAAAGAACACTTCGGATATTAAGCTTAAATGTGAACTTTTAAACTATATAAGGCTTTTTTCCATTACTCATTCCATCATCTGTGTTTATTTCTATATTAAAAAGAGTATTTTCCAATTCAATGCAGCAGTATATTGGACTTATAATAAATGTGTGCACAAGACGAGCGATAAACTGAATCAGGATTAACAATGCGTAAACTGGTTCAGTTTTATATGTTCAAAATATTATTAACTTTATTATTTAACTAATTAACATTTCAAAATTTCACAAGAGTTCCCCAATTAATCCATAGAGCATTGTCACTTTAACGTTACTTCAAGCATCAGCAAACTTTATATATATATTTTTTATTAATTTCAAACAATCTAGAATCGTATTAAATTACAGTTGTGAGAGTTTGAAAGCGAGTTATCTAGGTGTGTGTGTCTGGCTTTGTGTCGGGTCCTAAACCTATCCTAACCTAGCCTAGCCTAACCTAACCTGAACCTAACCTAACCTGAGCCTAACCTAACCTCACTAACCTCACCAGAACAAAGAATAAACCAAGTAATCTATTTCATTACCAACCTATTTTTACCTACCAATTTCATCATCTTTTGTTACCAATTAATTCCAAGGCTTTGTTATACATCCACAAATTTCATCATCATTAACTTATAGACCAATTTGATGATGTTATGAATAAAAAAAAATCGCTTAATATATCAAGATATCTGAAAAATGTTTATTTGTTTTTTAGTAAATTGACATAATACTATATAATACTTGTGATGAAGCATAGATTATTTTGGAAATATATGATATATAGTGAATATTTCTTTATCTCAAAGTGGTTTCCTCCTCCTCCTCCTCCTCCTCCTCCTCCTCCTCCTCCTCCTCCTCCTCCTCCTCCTCCCAGGTAAGATGATACTATCTGATCCGAGTAAAATCAGATGAAGGACCCTAATACCTATAAGTTTACCTAGGAAAGCACACTCAAAGAACAATATATTAATCTGCCGCTCTATATATATAGTTGGATGTTGATAAAATGTCTTACTGTCCAGAATCATTTTACAAACACCAGCAAGTGTATGTCAGGGAAAAATAATCCCATAACCGTGTTTAATAAATCTAACGAGTGTGTTTGTCTTTTCAGAATTATAAGAACCTAAGATATTGCTTACGTAACCTGACCAATGACCGAAAGTCAGATAATTTCACATGGAGAAGTAAGTAACAAAGAAATAATAATAATATAAATCACACCAATCAATCATATATCCACTGAACAAATGATTGAAACCAATGCAACAGTGACTGGAGATCACTGTATTGAGAGCCAGTCAGACAGTCAGACAGTCAGTACCTGCAGTGAACACATGCTTTGCTTGAACTGTCATGGCATTAAAACACATTCACTCATGTCTACATACACTGCTTCCTCCAATTTTGTGTGAAATTGGTCGACATTGCAGGCCGCAAAATGCAAATTCGGCAAATTGGATTAATTAACCTTATGGTGATTTAAGTCATATTTTTGCTCTTATTTGTACACAAATACATGTAATTATTCATCCTACACTAAAGAAAAATACAGAAAAAAACAAACATAATCATTATCCATTAGAAAATCAGTTTAAATGACCATTTTACTGTACCTGGGCTTGCAGAGATGGAGATTGGTCTCGGTCACAAAATTGCCGTATCGCAAAATCAAATCACACAAAATAGGAGGAAGCACTGTACATACAACACTGTACAACCCTGTGCCTCTTACAGGCTTAAACATTTGTATTACACACAGACAGGTTACAACCTTGCACCACAACCACGATCACTAGTTCCTATTTGTTTGCTGTCCTTTAGTCTCTATCAAGTAGATATTATAGTAGTAGTGTAGCTAAACAGACAGCCTCGTTAGGTCCAGTAGGACTGTTGCTGTCTGTTCTTCCTTTGTACTCCAAACTAAACCACAAAATGCAACTCCTTAATATGTGCATCTTGTAGCTATGTTGTGGGTTGGCCTTATCCTTACCCTTACCCTCCCTTAGGATAGGAGTATGGGATGGGTGGGAGGGGAGGAGCCTTCCACTCTACTATCCATTCTCTAATTCAAGTAGTTAGTGTAGAGTAGTTATATCAAACAGCCTTCGCAGGGACCCTAGGGTACGTTGCTGTTTGGGTTCCCTTGTATATAGACGTATAAAAAATAATCTTGCAACCAGTTCAAAATCTTTTTATAAAGCCACAGTGACAGAAGTACAGCCAACTTATCTTTGTCATGCTGTAAGCTAAGCAAACGTAAAGCAAACGAAAAACAAACCCACATCTAGATAAGTTAGGAAACACACACACTCGTGCAGAACAGAACGGAACAGAACACA
>JAPQNM010000006.1:15895021-15902521 GCA_029783475.1 Metacarcinus magister
AGTGAAATATTATCAAAAGCCGTCATGACTAAATATTAATTGCATTGAATTAATTACAATCATATCCTCCTTACCTTGTTGAAACCTGTGTTGTTTCTTGAACTGAGACGGCTTCACTAAGTGTTCCTCGTCATCGTTGTCAATGTGGGAGTAAATGTCTGAGTCGTCTGAGGGTGTGAGGGGCTGGTCATCAGGAAACACAGGGGACAGCGGCTCGTCAAGGTCATCGCCGAGGGAACCATCCGTAGGCACAGTCTCGTAAATTTCAGAGCTGCTTCTGGCGGGAAAAACACACCCTGTTTAGGCATCTTAATCTTATATCTTTTGTAAAATCTTATGTACCTATACGATGAAATAGTTAATATATATCCAATTAGAATAGGCCTACAATAAATAGTAATTAATCTAATTTGCATCTGATTTTACCATCCTTAGATCTATTTATTGTTTTTTTATTATTATATTAACTGAATTGATAAGCTCACCCTTCAGCGGACTGTGATCTTTGTGGCATGTTGCGTCTAGGGGGTGGTAGTGTGATGCTGCGATGGTAGTGGTGAGACGGGCGTTCAAGAGTACCTTCCCCTGAGTCGTCTAGGCCTGACGGATCCTCCATGTTGAAGGCTTGCTCTATCTCAGGCTTTTTGTCCCAAACCTCCTTGAAGAACGGTGTGTAAAATGCAGCTGGGAAGAAAAAATGTATATATATACATACATATACGTCATTAAACGGGACTTTTCTTTGTTTTCTCTTAGCCAATACCCTTTTAATGTTATACAAGAAATAATAAAAAAAATAAATTCAAAAAATAAAAATAAAAATAAATAAAATTTTTAAAATTTGAATATTTATAATTCTCACTATGGTTAGGTTATTATTATTACACATATACGTCGTTAAGAGATTTTTTTCTACGTATTTTTGTTTTTTCTTAGCCAGTACAATATATATTAGCCAGTACAACTCAATTCAATATGACAATTAGTTCAAAAAATATTCAATATCCCTCTATGACTGAGCTTAGATAACGTAAATAATAACAATAATAACAGACACAGTACTAATCTTAAAAGAGGTTAGGAAGGTAAGCAGGCTAAGCTAATCTTCCATGTACCCTTTTAATGTAGGGAGAGAGAGAGAAAAAATAAATAAATAAATAAAAAATAAAAGTTGGTTAGGAAAGTAACAATGAGGCTGAGATGAGTCAAAGCATAACAAAAGTCAAGTAAAGTTAAGTTAAGTCAAGAAAGTCTTACCCAAAGTATGTCTATGTATACACAGTACCAACCACTACTATGGAGGGAGACATGCTACACCACACCACACACGCACACACATACATCCATACACCACACACACACACACACACACACACACACACACACACACACACACACACACACACACACACACATATATATATAAATATATATACCTTGCAGCCGCAGCACCTGTAGGACTGACTCTCCTTCCAGTACAACTACAATGCTCACTCCAATTTGGTGTGAAATTGGTCCACATTTTAGGCCGTAAAACTCAAATTCACAAAATCGGATTAATTGACCTTATTGTGATTTTAGTCATATTTTTGCCCTTGTTTGTACACAAATACATGTAATTATATATCCTACACTAAAGAAAAATACAAAATAACATAAACATTATCATTATCCATAAGAAAATCAGTTTAAATGACCATTTTACTGTACCTGGGCTTGCAGAGATGGAGATTGGTCTCTGTCACAAAATTGGAATATCACAAAATTGGAGTGAGCATTGCACATCAAAAACACACTTCAATATTACCAACCTTCGATATGGAAACCTACTGTTCTACTAGCAAGGGTTAAAAGGGATCTATCACATGTCCACACAATGAATCAATGCCTCCGGGCTGCCTTCAAGATGTTACTCGTTAAGTGATCACATGTTAGTTAGTCTGAAGTGAATTATAGAGGGAATGTAAGAGGAAGATTTATATAAACTAAATAGTAACATGCACGTAATGGTTGACTTACTTTTCTGTTGGCAAGTTGCAGTGGAGGTCATGAAATGTGCTTGCAGTCTGTCAGCAATTGCATTACCTTCTGTGATAAGTTGCTGTGAGATATCCGACTTAAAAAATGCTGTGGCGCTGCTAGTGTCAGTCATTGCCAAGATCTATAAAAAGAAGACCAGGAAATGTTGTATGAGGTTAGGTTAGGTTAATTTAAGTTAAGTTAGGTTATAATATTGTAGGATGTTTTCATTATTAATCATATCACTCTCTCTGGATCATTTCTGTCCACCTACATCCATTAAGAAATAAGATATAATTAAGCATCTCGTTTAATAATTACATACGTCCACACAGCTGTATGTACACATGCATGTACACACAATACACTCACACACCACCACTCAAGTTTCAAATACACTCTTCACTCTCACCGAACAAAACTCCGGCGAGCGTGAAATCAATTATTGCATTAAATGGGTCAAATAAATATAGTAAAGTATAGAGGTACAGTTTGCATATCAAGAAACCTTTCCAGTTACTCAATTTTCCTCTTACCTGAATATTTGGTACAATTTGCAAGATACATTAACAGTGGAATACAATATTACTACATACATACATTCACCCCTTCAATAATTAATAGTTTTTTTCCTCTTCTGTCAGAAACACAAAACAATAAACATAGAAAAAAGTACAGTTTTCCCCAAAGAAATATAGATACTTGGAATGTTGAAGGGAGAGGTGATAATGGCAAAGAATGTACATTAACTGCAGGAAAAACTGGACAACTATAGATACGAAGACAGGACCAGAAGAGTGTAGCTCAGGCCCTGTGTACTACAACTAGGTCAATACAACTAGGTCAATACAAGTAATACAACTCTCACCTGGATTGGTAAGTTAGGAATGTTTGCAGAGAAAGCCCTGAGTGTGGCTAGGGATGCCTTGCGCTTGGTTGAATAAACTAAAATAAAACCGTGCACCAAATCTTCCCGAAACGCATTGGCACCGTGGTAAGACGACACAATCACCTCCACACGCCGCTTGCAGTCATCTGAAACAAACGTACAAAACAAATGGTTGGAGACTTGATAACAGTTCAACATACAGTGGAGAATATAGGTCAGTAATAATTGTATTAATCTGTATTACGGTTATGATCAAACTAGGTAATATTCTGTAACTCGAAGAATGATAGACAGAGAACTGAAATATGGATATGAGCAATTCAAGGTGTGTGTGTGTGTGTGTGTGTGTGTGTGTGTGTGTGTGTGTGTGTGTGTGTGTGTGTGTGTGTGTGTGTATAAGTTTAATAATATGTAGTACTCACCAAGGAATGTTTGCAGTGAGATGGATTGGTCTCCTGTCACTATGCACCACTGATGGTTCAACAATGGACTAAGTACATTCTCCACAGAGTAAGGATCCCCACACAGCATACACATTATTATTCTGCAATAGAAATAAAAGAAAAAAAGTTTTTAAAAATTCATTATAACCATATCATTCATTGTAATGAATTAAGACAACACTCGGTTTAGTGGAGTTTAGTTATTTATTTTATTATTTCAAAACTGACCTGATATCTGGCTGTGAGTCTCTGGTTAAGACTGCTAAGTTGTAAATTCATTGTATGTAAATTCATTGTAATAAACCCAACAATTGCCTCAGTTAGAGTTAGTTATTCATTTCATTCTTTCCACACTAACCTGATATCTGGTTGTGAGTCTCTGGGTAAGACTGCAGAGTTGTAAATGTTGAGTGAGTTATTCCTGTGTTGAATGTTGTTGATGAGTGATCGTAGAGCCTTGGTCACTAAGCTGGTGTCAAACCTGCGCCCTTCACCTCCCCCCACGCTGGGTCCAACATCCATGAAGGTGCATTGCAAGCTGCCAGGGGGACTGTGTTTTAGGATATAATTAGATAGGTTTATAAAAGGTTAACTCTTAATTAAGGCGCGTTAAGAAAATTCTTCCTAAATGACATGCTGAGTAACTAACATTCACTGGCACATAATTACATGTCAAGCAAACTCAACTCAGTGCAAGCTAAAAAGATAACAAATAAATTGTAAGTAAACACTCACTGTGTTAAATAAAATGAAAAACAATAAATTATAATATCGTAAAAGCTAAAATATATACACCACAAAAAATCACACAGGACGCACATTAACTTAACCACATATTCACATCACAGAACTAAAAAAATTATAGTATTGTCTTACTAAAGCTAAAATATATGCATCACAAAAAATCACAAAGGAATGCACAATAACTTAACAACATATTGACATCACAGAACCCAATACAATTAACAGGAAAAAGCGTACCTGTCGGCCAGGTTTGCGCCCTCATCATGGAGGTGTTGAGAGGCGTTGTGGTCAAGGTCGAGGTCAGGGGCAAAGAGGACGGTGATTGGTGGTGTTGGGGCTGACTCCTCTCGCTCCAGCTGGGTCAACAGTGACTTCTCTAATGACTCTCTCACGTATTCCAGTGACGCCTCATTGCTATACGCACATACCACACCTTAGAGAGGAAATATAGGGTGAATTTTAATGTGTATATATATAACTACTACTACTATTACTACTACTACTACTACTACTACGACTACTACCACTAGTGTGACGCCTCATTGCTCTACGCACACACCACACCTTAAAGAGAAAACAACTAGTGAATCTGAATGCATATAAGAAGCACAAGAGTCTTTATAAACTAGTAATTAGTTTTAATATACGAACCATGTGGAGTAAATTCAGGTGTCTTGAAGGAGTTTTGTGGAAGAGAAACGTCTCCGTCTATGCTGCGGTAATCCAGTGAAAAGACTTGGTTGTCTAACTCAAACTCATCATCCTCACACACAGACTGGAAGGAAGGAAAGAAAACAACAGCATCATCAGTTTACACAAGATTATAAACACACACAAACACACACACACACACACACACACACACACAGATTGGAAGGAAGAAAAGAAAACAGCGTCATCAGTTTACACAAGATTATAAACACACACAAACACACACACACACACACACAGACTGGAAGGAAGAAAATAAAACAACAACATCATCAGTTTACACAAGATTATGGTCGCTTATTAAGTTCCTGTTTCTTTCACAGTGAAGGAAAGAATATAAATCACAAATACAAGAGTAAGTCTCTCGCCCAACATACCAGTACATCATCTTGTGTTAAAGGTTTATGAAGACAACTTGAAACACAACGCCATCCCTTAGTTTAGTTAACACTCACCCTGATGACATTCTGAAGGTCTTCTGCCAGTCCTTGGTTGCCTAATAAGACCAGGTTAACGTGAGGGTCCGACACAGTCTTATTCCCCCAAGTACCTGAACCTGGACGACTATTGCTGAAATAATACAATAAAAATAATAGATAAACAGATTGATAGTCTCTGATATCTCTCCCTATCCAAACACTTACTCCTCCCTCGTGTGTTTGATCCCTTCCCTCTATCAACACCTTTACTCTGCTACAACCTTCAATTTCCCTCACAAACCCTTCCCTCTCCTGCATTACACCTCCACACTTACCTAGCTGCTTTGTTGGCAATGATTTTTTCAATGAGACAATCCATACAGTTTGGGAAGGTTGGACAATGCTCCTTCTTGGGACAGTGGACAAAACCAAGATGTTGTAGTAGTAATAATGTTCTTTCACTCTCTAATCTGTCCAAAGCTTTATACCTGTAACACAGAAACATAGACGTATAACATAAGTATTGTTAGGTAGATTATGTTTAGTTTAAATAAAGGTATTAACTTTTCTACATACTTGACCTGAGAGCCATTAGCATTACCCGCAACTTGCCTTAGTGTGTTGGGTTATAAGTTGCACCCAATCAATGAGCCGTCACTTGCCTTAGTGTGTTAAGTTATAAGACACACTGGTCTGTTCCTTATCCTCATCCTTACCTGCTGTCCTCCTGCAGTGTGTGTGTAATGTCACGGATGTCCTCCTGGGTGATGGTGCCGGTGGGAGCAATACTCTTGACGTGGTAGAACAGTTCTGCTTGTTCCAGTAACAGTTCCTGAACAACAACAACAACAAATATGTTGATAAATTCTATGATGATGAAGATGTACAACTTTAATTCATATGATTTTTCACGTTTCTGTGACGGAATTGGCCCGCAAATGTTGACCAAAATTTTTGTCAAAACCATTTGACGCTATTTTACAGCAAAATTATTGGTGCTAGAGCAAATATGCATACAGACACATTTGTATAGTTTGACAATATCTATCAGATGGTGCAATAATCGCTCCAATATCTCCATTAGCTTTGGAGAAAATCAGGAAGAAAGTAATGTTTTTGGAAAAAATTAAATGTGACATTTTTTCGATTGTTTACATTCCATTTTTATTATACTATAGCTCAAAAGAACGGCCATCTTCTGCTCTTTCTTTATTACTCTATACAAATTTTACGTAAACCTCATACTTTTCGAGTTATTTAATAAAACGTGATTTCGAGAAAAAAGTCTAAGGGTTGTACCCACGAAATTTACCTGAAAATTTTATAAATTTCAAATCTCACAAAAATTGGTGTATAGATGTTTTACGGCATGAGAAACCCGAATCTGGACTCTATTTAAATATCAACCCATAAAGAGTAGCAAGTGTAGTCATTATACTATACTAAAAATTCATCAAAAATCAACCCATATAAAAAAAATATATAAATATTACACAAACGAATTCATAACTTACATGGAAATTTTGTCTAGCTTTTTCCGTGATGTCCTTCTGGTGGTGTTCATAAATATACTGTCTGTCGTGTTCTGAGAGTGAGTCAAAACTTTCTCTCCCCATAAACAGGACTCGAACCTCATCTAACCTCTTGCCGGGCGTGACATAACCAGTCTCCGCCAGCAAAGATTTAAACCTGTCCCGCATCCTGGAAAAATATAAAGTAACAACGGATATATTAAACATTATTCAGTAAAAAAAAACAGTCCCAATAGATATATTAAACATTATTCAATAAATAAATTAAAAAATAAGGAAATAAAAAAACTATTCAGGCATGAGATGAATAAATAACATGATCAGCATATCAACAATTTATAAAAGCTGAGAGATGACAAGACATATTAACTTACTTTACATACCTTACAAAAAGAAACACCAATGATAATTAATTAACCTGTCCATTAACCTTCAATTAAATCAACGACAATCAATTAGCATAAATAGAATACCATCAAAACATTCTCTTTACTACCTGCAATGCATTTTATTACACCTGCAAATTGATACTAAATAATAGAAAGAGAAATTACCGACAATTGATTAGTAAATACAATACCAAATATATTTTTTTTTTTACTACCTGCAACATAATACTAAATAAGAGATAGAGAAATTATGATACGATACCATCAAAACATTCTATTTACTACCTGCAAATCAATACTCAATAAGAGAAAGGTGTGACCATTTCTTTGGCCGAGGTGAGGTAAGGTGAGGTT
>JAPQNM010000006.1:15907521-15910021 GCA_029783475.1 Metacarcinus magister
GAGATGAAAATACATGTAATAGAAGGATAGGAAGAGGTAACATAGAGTGGGAGTTAAAACAGTACTCACCCATCTTCTAAACTTTGTAGGTCAGGGAAGAAATCACGTAGAATGGAGGGCAGCAAGTCCATATATCCTTCCACTTTCCTTTGCAAATATTCCTCTTTCAACTTTTTAACATGTCGACGGAACAACTTGGCCGCGTGGTCCATACCAAAAAGGTCCACATAAATTATAAAATCAGGATTTTGAGCAAGTTTTTTACTAGTTGAGGCCCATATAGACCGATAGTCCAGAACGTGTGTGCGCACTAATCTTTGGAAGGCATCTGTTGCTACATCGAGAATTTCCTTTCTATGTCTCGCTGCCTCATAGAATGGAACAATTCGTATTCGTCCTCGGTTACGATCCACTAAGTTTGCAAGTGTCATGAATGCACAGTCCACATTAACATTTTCATGAGCTGATGTCTCCACTAAAGGTATGTTACCCTTGAATTCCTTCCGGCTGGCTAGTTTCTCAGCTTCTTTCACATACACCTGAAAAAATAAGGGTTGTAATTATTAACATTTGCTGCTAAATGTTTCATAAAAAATCTACACACGTCACACACAAAAACACAAAATTAATCATATATTCTATTCCTTTCATGGTCAAAAAATTACATAGTGTACAATAGGCTATGAATCTCACTCAGGTCATTAATGATTTTTCACTGACAGGGAGCAATTACTATCCCCTTTAATTAAGTATAATAACTAATAAAAAAAAGTTAGGTTAAATTACCTCATTAGCTTCATCATTCTTGCTGGTGACAAGGACCACCGGCCGCTTAGTCTTGAGGCAATTGTTAAGGATACTCGCTGTGAGCTCCACCTGCCTTTCTAGTGACCTGTTGGGGACTTGTGACACATCAAACACACACAGGAACCCATCAACATTGAGCTTCCCGTCAGGCAAAACACGCTGCTCGTACTCCTTCTCAATACCTGGTGGAGTGAAAACCAAAGAATTAGGAATATATATATCTATGTGTGTCACTCCATTGTATTAAGAATTCCATCTAGGTAAGGTTAACACTAATACTAACACACTAACACTAACATCTAACACTACTCACCCAGCTGATTCTTGCATATGTACATGAGTTTTTCTGCAGACTGTATCTTCGTGGCACAGCACCTCTTGATGTAGGGATCCATCTTGCCCGCTGAGGAAGGATAAAACACATTACTTGACAACACATTAATTACCTTCGAAGGCCTAATTATTTTTTTTATATTAGGTGTTAAAATTAATTAGTTGCCTTTGAAGGGCATGGAGGAAGCATCGTTTTCAATCATTTTTAGGTTAGGTTAGGTTAGGTTGGGTAGGGTTGAGTTAAGTTAGCTTAGATAGGATTAGGTTATGTTAGGTTAGGTTAGGAATGGTGTTTACAATGAGTTACCTTTGAAGGGCATGAAGGAAGCATCGTCAATGAACTCGGTTTGCTCCACCACTTGGAAAAGAAACTCCAAGCCGTCATCTGCCATACGTAAACACTCGCCCCAGTACAGAAAGTGGTCGTTGTTCACTACACGCCCACTGAAGTCCGTCTGAGAATACCACGAGAGAGAGAGAGAAGGAAAATATATTACTACAACTCTGAGAATGTGATGAGAGAGAATGCAATACAACTAGTCTGGAGGAATTATTGAATTACTTTTGATGGAAAACTATTTGAAGTATTGAGCTAAGCCAATTGTAAGCCTGACTGACTGACTGAATCTGAATCTAAATAAAACAATGAATACTAAAAGTGAATAAAAACATATTAATATAACTAGTTTAGAGGAATCACTGAATTTTAATGGAAAACAAATTGTAACCTTACCTGAATCTAGAAAAAAGCAGTAATGTATCCCTAAGAGAAATGAACAAATCACCTTAAATATAACAACACTTAATCTTGAGCTTACCTGCGACAGGACGGATATATGATCGACATGGTACTGATCCGCTTGGGGCTTGGTGAACCTGTTGCAAAGACATGATTTCCCAAGGCCTGTCACCCCTTTCTCCCTCTCACCCCCAGACACCCCCACCACAGACACCACCACTTGCTTGGAGGCGTCACCCCCTCGCCTCGCCATAACCACACGGGCTAACACGCAGCCGCCCGATTCACTCACTCGCTGACACTCTCATCATGCTTATCCGGCCTCGCTGACACCCACTCCCATGGTCACCTAGGGCAAGACCACCATCACTACCCTTCTACAGGTTAACGAGGGTCAATTAACACCTGGGATTGGATTGTCTAGAGAGCCGCACACACGCACACACGTACACACGCACTTAGCGCTCGGTGATTTTACACTTTTTAGGTTCTTATGTATGTAAGTATTTACGACACTCGTATGCACGCACTGTAATGTTTCGGTTAAGGTGAACAATTTGCTTGTTCACTTGTTTCCTTAGCCAGTGTTCAGCGTTCAATGTTCCGGTTAAGATGAACGAA
>JAPQNM010000006.1:15920021-15932521 GCA_029783475.1 Metacarcinus magister
GAACCTGAGAAGTTATCACTGATAACAAACATTTTTGACTATGATAAAAACCAAATTGTTGTTGTTGTCGCTTACATTTCTACACATACACACACACACACACACACACACACACACACACACACACACACACACACAGATAAGGGATGTATGGTTCTATGGGTTCAAGTTTGATATAAGAACCATTTATATGCATCAATTAGTTACTGTATGGTTCTATGGATTAAAAGTGCCTTAATTTGGAAAGGAAATCTTGTCATGGTTTACAGTAATTACTAAACTTAATTAATTTGGTCCATTACTCTTCACTAAGATACAATATTAATTTAGTTATCTTATGAAACTATTTATATATGAGTGAATCCATTCAAAAGACAAAATGAATAATATTTAAGATTAATAAGAATAATTAGATAATCTGGCTTAATTAACTGTCATTATCTACAATACAAAAATTTCCTACTAATAATAATTTGGTTTGTTTTGTACAAGCTGTAATATTTTGGTAATTAAAGAATGATTTCACTTCCAATTAAATGAATAACTGCAAACAAGATAATATACTATAAATATAACAAAAACTTAGCTAAACATCACACACACACACACACACACACACACACACGCACACACGCACACCAAAAAAAAAGAAACCCCTAATCCACTTACTAACAAAAGAAAATTATCATGAAAAAATAAATAAATAAAAAATCTACAGCTTAATTACACAATGAGACCAATTAACCCTAAAAAGCTGAGGATATATTAACTACCATCACTAATATAACAGTTATCTATAACAGAGGACAATTTAAGGTAACTAGGAGATAACTTGTTAGTAAGAATAGACTAACAATGTGTAAAAACTAGCGTTGAAAACATTACATTAACGATTTCATACACACGGAAAGAAAGGAAATTGACACCTTTCTCTCTCTCTCTCTCTCTCTCTCTCTCTCTCTCTCTCTCTCTCTGCAACACCACCACGCTCACCCCAGCAAAGGTGCAACACACACACACACACACCCACACACACACACACACATACATACATACATACATATACACACACAGCCGTCAGACACAACGAAAAGAATAAAATATATAATCACCACACATTACATCACTTCTATTCAACGTACACAACCTCAACACCAACCAAAGATGACATAAAACATATACACACACACACACACACACACATACATACACACACAGCCGTCAGACACAACGAAAAGAAAAAAATATATAATCACCACACATTACATCACTTCTATTCAACGTACACAACCTCAACACCAACCAAAGATGACATAAAACACACACACATAAATACACACCCATACACACCAATAAAACACCTAAAAAACACCAATATAACAGGTATAGGAAACAGTCGCCCACACAAGGTTGCTAGACAGAAGGAGCGGCCGTCCCATATTACACCTTCTCTCTCCTCTCTCTCTACCTGTCTATTAGTATAACACCTCCACCAAGTGTGTATAATTAATGTACATCAACATGGTGTAGTGTAATAGTGTAATAATGTACAGATAGAGGAGTACTAGGCAGCGGCATCTTTGCTCCCCACTGATCGATTGGACAAATGGTTGATGATTGAATGCAAAATGAATTCACCTGCGTCTCTTACTCACTTCAGGACGGCTGTAAGGTTGCCCCGACGCACTCCAGGGTTCCACTAGGGGTGTGCGAGGTGTTAAATGGGATACAGACACCAGTGCGTGGGAGGTAGACACACAGCAGCTCAGAGGAAGGGACAAACACGGTGCTTACCAACTACACCGCGGACCACTCTCCGCCATCTTCATCACACTGATGCCAATATGACTCTTCTCTCTTTCCCTACCTATAATATGTTGTAGAGTTGAATATGTCACTAAAAATATGTGAAGGTTTTTGAATAGGTATTGTATATTAAATGTTATAATATTGGTTGCTTACAGGTGATTATTTTGCGTGGTGTAGGTGGAAACTATGTTATTTTTAGTGAGAGGAATCATGCGGAGTTGGTAGTGACATTGATTTTATATACACTGGTTACAATAACTATGATTTCTGTTTTCCGGAAATTTAACTATTTTAAAAGGTGTTGATAAAATTTAGTGCGTTTATGTGAGGTTTATTTAGGGAAGAAAGTGTTGTTTTAATAGGAAGGTTGTGTGGTAGCCTTGGTAGTAGGGCAGGGCGGGGCCAGAGGGCGCGGGGCGGGGCCAGAGGGCGCGAAGCTCTACCACAACCTTATCTTTCAACAAACTTGCTAATACCACACTAATAACTATCCCTTATGATAGATAACTGTAACAATATATTCTTTATTTTAATGGAATAGTTTGGAGGTTGTAAAATTACAATATTTCCGTACTTAGTGTGATGTCAGGAAGGAAATCAATAATTTTAATAATAACTTTGTTCCCATTCTCCATGGTGATGTTTTCTTATGCTACGAATAAATAATGGGGTTATTTTTTCACTATAATAACTGTTACTTTAGATCAAAAGCCAAGTACATCTGACTGGGCCGATAATTATGGAGTTATAAGCTGTCGTAAAACTTTCTGAAACAAGTCATTTTTACAGTAGGTGAATCGATACAATTACCATATGAATACTTAATGAATGTTAAATAAGATATAAACAAACTTAATCATAAAAGAAATATGCATGGAACAGTTATATATAGAGCTAGGTAAAAGGAAATGCATAATGTTTTGAATCAAATCTCTAAGCTCATGTATTGGAAAAAATTTTGAGGGGAAGTTCTAGCTATGATTTTTTACTTCTAGTTCAGTTACCTTTCTTAATGAACAATACCTTTCTATCTGACAGGTAAACTCTCCTCTGCAGAGCTGTCCTGAACACCTTTTGACACGCTTGTGAAGGCAGTGCGTGGTGTCAATCTTTCTTACGTCACGTCTCTGTAATAAATAATGTAACAATATTTCAGTTGTTATAGAGTGTTAGCTAGCTATTCTAAGTTTTTTTTCAATTCCTTTAACTATCTGACTTGCTAATAATGTAAAATGATTATGAACACAAACCACTTTTCTCCTCGTTATTATATATCTATCTATCACAAATTATAATTATTGTAGTGTTAGCTAGCTATCCTACTGTTGTTTTATTAATTCCTTCAACTATACCTGATTATAGCTAATAGTGTAACATAATTATGATTTTTTTTTATTTATTTACATCTCTTACATAGTGAGAAAAGAACCGTGGGGGAGGGGCATCCCTTGCCACCTGCAGCAGCTGAGGCAGGTGTTCCTGTGCCCGCTGGAGCACGAGGGCGGCTCTGGTACTTGACAAAGTCGCTTGATTGACAAATAGGATGACCTAGATAGGCCCTGGTGGCTTTTTGTCATCCTAACATGTTATGTTATGTTATGGTCTCCCGGTCTCGCGGGCCGTCGTGGTGGTGCCTGAGCCGGGCCGTGGCGGGGCAGGACGGCAGGTAGTGGTGCAGTGGGTGCCGGGTCAGGTGGCCACAGTGTTTACACTGTCGACATTGGAAGTCGTTGCCTCCCTCTCAGGGTCGACGGAGTCGTCGGTGTAATAGACAACGGTGGTGCCTGGGCCCACTGCTTGTGCCACTGCCTGCAGGGCGTGTTGCCTCATCTCCTGCAGGCACAGAGCCTTGCTGGCCGGCAAGGTGGTAAAAACACAAACCACTTTTCTCCTCGTAATTATATACATACCTACCACAGATTATAATTATGGCATATAATATGTATTATATATCTGTAGAGGAGTGCTAGTGTACGGGAGTAATGGATTGACGGGAATTTTCATTTAAAGGGTACTGGCTAAGGGAAAACAAAAATAAGTAAAATAAAATCCCGCTTGTCGCCAGACCCTGTAAGGAGGACAGTAGGAGGACTAGAAACAAGGGTTGGAGGTTTAGTGAACACGTGAACACCGCAAGGCCATTTGTAGCTTCCTTATATTTTTATATTCTTATACTAGAATGTGCTCTATATATCTGTCTACCTATTTATCTATCTAATTATCTACTTATCTATTTATGTATTCATTTATCTATCTATCTACAGCAGAAGCCTCGCCAAACACTCTCTTTCTCTCTATTTCTCTTTCTATAACAATTCCTTGGGCCTAACTGTAGCTGGAGCTGTAGTTTGAGGTTGAGGCCTCTGGTGACAGTGTTGTGTGATGTGTGGGATCCCTAGGGGAAAATGTTGATCACGGGGAATTTTTAAAATTTTTAATTTTTTTTTTTTTTTTTTATTTTTTAGGGATGAGAGGTGGATGTACGTGATAAGGGAGTATAGAATAACAGGACTAGACGGCTCTATGTACGAGGATAAGAGCTGGATGTAGGATATAAGGGAGTAATAATTTGGAGTAACAGGAATTACCTCGTACACGCCTCTGGGCCATTTGTAGCTTCCTTTATATTCTTATATTCTTAGACTAGGACGTGCTCTATATATTTAACTACATATTTATCCATTCAATGTTCTATTTATCTATTTATTTATTCATTTATCTATCTCTAAAGCAGAAGTCTCCGCCAAACTATCTCTTTCTCTCTATATTTCTTTCTCTATTTCTCTCTTTCTATAGCAATTTATATTAATTTTTCTCTGTTCTTATTTAATCTCTAATGTTTGACTTCTATCATAACCTAATTTCATATATATTCGATAATTTAGATATTCTCACATATTTACTTTAGTCTACCCTTAAATCTTAGCTTAGACTTGGACTTAGGTTGCCAAAAAATATATACATAAATAAGACAAAACAGAAAAATATCTCATTAAAATTACTTTATAAACTTAATAGGTTACATTATATATAACAGTTTTTTATATTATTACTTTTTATGGGTTTTTTGTGACATAATTCAGCTTCAACAACAACACCATCCACTTACAAATATGGGTTCCACACACTAATTATCCATCCTAATCACTCTTTTATGATGTTATTAAATGGAATATAATTTCTTCCACACACTGGCACACCCACACATACCCTGTCACATCACACACAGTCAAATAACTGTAAACTGTATATTAATTAATGGTGCTGTTAATATGGGTGAATACTATAACAAATAGATGAAGAATTGATAATATGAAACAATTTATAGAGATAATGTAATAAATTTAATTTAAAATATAAAATAGTCCACAAAAAACCCACATGGATCCCATTATCCAGTGCTCATTTGGGTGATGTCTACCGTACTTGATATTTCAATGAAGATTATTATCTCTTAATCATATCAAAGCAAGGTCTAAATATTGATTTATAGGTATTGTGTTCATGCATTTACGAGGAAAAAGTGGATTGTGTTCATAATATTCATGTCATACTAATAGCTAGTCAGATAGAAGGAATATGATATGAAGGAATTGATAAAAAGAAGGAATTAAGTGGGAAAGCAGGATAGCTAGCTAATACTCTACTATAATTATATGGAAGTCCTCACAAATATATGATATAAATATCCAGTAAAGGTGCTGTAGCTACTCTTGTGGCAGTCTGTTAACCTATCCCAGTTGGTCCACTCCACTGTACCGTACAATTTTATCTTGCTTGCGATGTCTCAGGTGACTTGTAATTCTTGACAAGTCAGGTCTTTGGAATGACGACAACTGTGAAAGAAAACAAAAATAGCTTTCAAAGGCTAAATTAGACATTTTATCAATTTCACACACACACACACACACACACACACCTAAATAAATAATGACATTCACATCCATCACCAATCAGATTACATGGTAAAAAAAAATATTAAAAAAAGTGAAGACCAGACGTAGAGTCGATGCGTTGAAAATCTAGATAAAATAAAATAAACTACATATACTAGAACACATCTATAAGCATATATACACATAAAATTATCACATAAAACACATAAAACACACCTTTTATTACATCATACAGTCATAGACACTATACAATAAAGGAATATTCTAAAAACTGATAAGTGACCCATAGACACTTGAAGGACGCTAGCTACTGCCAAACGTCATTAAACTGTATTGACAACAAATAACCATGTAAAACACACCTTTTTATTATACCATACACAGACATAGACACCATATAGTAGAGGACTATTCTAAAAACTGATAAGTAACCCATAGAAACGCTCCTCTGCTACTCAAGGTGCCAAACATCGTCACGGCTGCCAGATGCTCCTAACTAAACTATTGACTGGCTGTAGTAAGGTCACTGGAGTGTGTGGGAGAGGTAGTGAGGCCGTTTTCCAATACCCAGGAGCCAGGAGCAGATGTAAGGCCCACCGTTACTAGTACTGTTGTGTTTTGTGCTAGTTGAAAGGTATTAAGGTATATTAGTATTGGTGTATTAGGGTGAACGAGTGAATTTTTATTGTCTGGGTAAATTTTGAGAAGGGAAGCTGGGAGGGTATCATAGATTGTTATTGTTGTGTTTTGTTGACTATTATAGGTTGTATGTGTGTGTTTTGTGCTAGTTGAAAGGTATATTAATCTTCTGAGTGTATTAGAGACGTTTGATTTTTTTATTTTTTATCTGGGAGTAAATTTTGAGAAGGGAAGCTGGAAGGGTTTAATAGATTGTTATTGTTGTATTATTTTAACTCTTATAGGTTGTGTGTGTGTATATTGGAAGTGTGGAATAGTGTTTGTTGTGTATGTTTTATTTCTAAGGTGAATTCCATTGTTAATTAATGGGATATTTTAATTAAGGTTTTTCAGATGAATGCAAAATTATTTTTTATTTTTGGTCTATGAATACTTTGGTTTTTGTTTAAGTTTATTCATGTTTATGATTATTACTTTGGATTTAAGTGATGGAACGTGTGAATTAGGAAGCCTTGGTTAGATTAGCTTATGAAATTGTTATTATTTTTTTTTTTACATAATTTCCACGGTAAGATAACAATTTGTACATTAGGAGTACTGGGGACAAGCAGGATTGTTTTTTTAGGATGATATGGAGATAACATTAGCGTCTTATATAGTTATGGATGTAATATAAGATTGGAAGCTGGGCAGCATAGGATTCACTCGGCTTCTGAGATGAAAATGTCGTATACTCACTTCTTAGGGTTTTCAAGGCTTGCCAGAGTGATACAGGGACAGCTTCATAGGTGGAGTTAGTTAGTTAGTAGTTTTTGGAGCAGAATGACTGGCTACTAGAATAACCTAACCTAAAAATCAAAAGTTATTAGTTGTACAAGGGAGATGTAGTGAGCTTTATAGGTGGAGTTAGTTGAGTTTAGATAAGAATGACTGTGTACTAGAATAACCTAACCTAAAAGCCAAAGTCAAGGGTCGTACGAGGGAGATGTCTTAGTAACTTCTTTATTATTATTTATTATTCTTATAGGAATGATGCCACCTTCACCCAGCAAGTCCAAAAACGTTCACAAGTCATCCGGGAAATTGTTCCGACATAAAGAAAAAGAACGTTCAGGCAGCGGCAGCAGCAGCGGAGGCGGGAATAATGGAGGCAGCACCACCAGTAGTAGTAGCAGCAGCAGCAGCAGCAGCAACAGCAGCAGCAGCAGTAGCAAGAGAGATGATCCTCTTGATTTAAAAGACTGTCCTCTCTCTCTCCCTGTTGTGGGTTCCCTGGATCACACCCGCTCCTTGCCTCGCTACACCTCATGTAAGTATGACCTAACCTAACCTAACATACCTTAACTTAACGTATATACATACATACACACACAAACACACATACCCGCACACATACCCACACACATACTCACACACTTACCACACACAAACAGAAGCACACACATACATAGAACAAAAAAACATGGTCATACATACAGACATGACATACATACAAACACTTAAACACACATATACCTTAACTTAACCTAACATACCTTAACCTGACCTATGTTGTTATTACTATGACTGTTGACCTTGTGTGTGTGTGATCTACAGTGGTGAATGCAGAAGGAGTGTCCATGGAGGAATTGGACGGCCTGCAGCTGGAGTTAGAGCTACTGCTGTCCTCTGTGCTGGTGCGGCAGATGGCAGTCAACACACAGCTGACCATCATACACCAGCTGGAGAAAGGAAAAATAATATCCAAACCCGTAAGTTTTGTTTGGGACAAAAACACGACATTTATGAAATTGAAATTATCCCTTAATAAAAACATAGATATTAATAAGCTTTTTCTGATAATGAAAGAGTTGCTAAACATAGATTAAGGTTAGCTTGTCCAATAGGAATGTTTTTTTTTTTTTTTTTATGTAATTTATATATTTATTTATTTATTATTTTTTTTACATCATCTACCTGTACAGTACAATTTATTATCAATCCTTAGCCTGTGTCACCCGGCAAGAAAATGAAGCGAGAGGACAGTGACAGACCGTCCAAGAAGATGAAGGAAGCCAATGGGAAGCCAAGAGATGTTGTCACCACGCCCGGACCTCCGCCTGGCATCAAGCCTTCTAAGGTAAAGTGGGAGAAAGAAATTACATATTGTAGTTTGACTCCTTGTAATTGATTTGTTGAGATTTGTATGTGTATGAAACCTATCAATATTGAAACTCACCTTGTGTTGTAAGGTCTTGAACAAATATGTAACAAATAATAATAATAATAATAAACATATTCTATCGCCAGGTTAAATGTTCGGTACAGAAATATGAACCGGTGTTTGACGTACCAGACTTAGGTCCGCCGGAGCAGCCCAAGCCGCCTCCTCCTAAGAATGACATCACTAATAGGTTCTGGGCTTATGTTGAACAGTACTGTCAGGAAATAACCGTGGAAGACATTAAGGTAAGATGGGTTTTTTATATATACATTAAAAGGGTACTAGCTAAGGGACAACAAAAAACGTTCAAGAAAAAAACCCGCTGCTATGAATACTAAAATATTTACACATATACTAATATTAAATTTACACATGTGCTAATATTTGCACGTGTCGTCAGATGCTGGAGGACTTAATCAATGCTCCCAATGATGACAGTGACTACTACAAGACTCCTCCACTAGGCCGCCACTACACACTCCGCTGGGCACAGGAAGATCTACAGGTAGAATTTTGATTAATTTTCAGATTTATTCTCCATGCAAAATATATCTTTTCAAGGATGTATTAAGTCATTTTTAATCTTTACCTAAATTGTGTGGGTAATATTATTCTTTTTTTATTCTTAGGATGAACAGAAGGAAGGTTTGAAACTGGCTGAAGGCAAGAAGAAAGGGATTAAAGGAGAATCTGGTAACTCGGATCTGTCAGATAAATTATTGAAGGAAGTTGATATGAATGGGTGAGTAACAGTAATAATTAGGATTTGTTTTGCATTTTTCTGACGTGATAAATATTTAAAACTCCTGAAAAAAATGGATATAAGCATCTTAGAATGTGCCAAATTTATTTCTTGTTCTGCCCCTAGAGAGAGAGAGAGAGAGAAACTATGATCACCCTTTGATTCAGTTTTTTATTGTTATATCGTGTGGTTTCGTAAATGATCATCTTCTGACTCTTCTTAAACTTGTGTTCTGCTTCAGGTGCAGCGATGACGTGGCTCCCTTAGGTCCCCTCACCCAGCGTCTTATTGCCGGACTCGTAGAAGAAAACGTCTTAGTCTCTGATATCGAAAATAAAGGTAAGACTTAATGATTTTTAACAATAAGATGGAAAGTGTATATAATTCCTTTGATACGAATGCATATTGATATTATAGTATTAGATAAAGTATAGATATTATGTTATTGATATTATAGTAGTAGTGTAGCTCAACAGATTGCCTTATAACCTTTTATATTATATTTGTATATATATATATATATATATATATATATATATATATATATATATATATATATATATATATATATATATATATATATATTTATTTATATATGTATTTATTATATTATATTATTATTTATTTATTTATTCAATCCGCACCAGGGTCAAGCTTTTTTTTTTTCCCTACCTCCAGTATTAATGAGAGTTGTTTCCCTCAAGGTGTAGATGGCTTGGGTCACACTCGACCTGGCTTGATCAAGTCGCTTGGACTCGGCAGTGCATCCAGCCTGGAAAAGAGAATAAAAAAAGAACTACAGGAACAGGGAGTTATGGAGACTGATTATGGGAATGAGGTAAGTTCAGATATATCTTTGAGTAGTGTTGAATTATATTAAACTATGTTATACAATAGGAAAGTAAATACTCGCCCACTTTATCCAGTGAGAGAGAGAGACTTAACTTAACCTAACTTAACCTAACCTTACCTAACCTAACCTACAGGATGACGATGATGAGATCTTGATTGAGTTGAGACGTTGCCAGACTGAGCTCCGAGCTGTGTCTAACCATAATATATCCCAGCTGACGCGTCTCCTCAACCTTGCCCGGGACTCCTTGGTGCGTCATGACCTTAAGAAACGACTCCGTGATGCTGACCAGAAGGTGAGGTCACAGTTTTCACCCCATGTATAAAATAATCTCCCCGTGTATAGAATTATCTCCCATGTATAAGATTATTTCTCTACATATAAAATAATCTCCCCTCCTCTGTATTCTCTCCTATTTATTGTATTTATTTATTATTTATTTATTTATTAACCTGTTTATTTATATACTTCGGTGCTGGAGGCATTATTTAATGTATTTATTTATTGTTTATTTATTTATTAACCTGTTTATTTGTTTCCTTAGGTGCTGGAGGCGTTATTTAATGTATTTATTTATTGTTTATTTATTTATTAACCTGTTTATTTATATACCTAGGTGCTGGAGGCGTATCGGAACATTGCAGCTTCAAGACAGAAGAAGAAAACTCCTTCCAAGAAGGATAAGGATATTGCATGGAAAGCCATTAAAGACCGAGAAGGTGTAGTAAGGCAATTAGATCTAGCATCCAATAATAACTGCTAAGAGATGATAAGTAGATGCTGCTCTGGGTAGGTGTAAAAGTTTTTTTTTATTATTTATTTATTTATTTATTTATCTTTTTTTTTTTTTTATTAGATGCTGGTCTGGGCATGTGAAGTTTTTTTTAATTTTGTTTGATTTATTTATTTATTTATTAATATTTTTTTTCCAAGACGCTGCTCTGGGTATGTGATTTTTATTTTTATTTTTATTTTATTTATTTATTTATTTTTTTTAATATTTAAACATCTTTTTCTTATAGTATTATGCTTCCAGATACACTTTTTGTCCCTCACTACTATAATGCACAAGGTATATCTTACATTTTGATTAATTAATTAATGTCAAGTTTCCTTGCCATTGAAAAAGTATATATATTAAGCATGCATACGTATATATATTTATGTCATTATGAAAATATTTTGTATCTATTGAAGATCAAAAGTAGGAAAGGTTATGCAAAATTTCTATACATACCTAAACATCTCTGTGGACTCATTCTTGATTTATTCAGAAAATGTATTGTAAAACTTGTTAATAGGAATCTTAATACATGACATAAATCGCATAAATCGCTGATATAGTTTCATATTAACAGTAAGTATTCAGATTGTTCCTTTGTGCCCATCAAAAAAATTAAGGCGGTGCTAGAGAACAGATAATACACAGTGTATTAATTGAAGTCGGAAGTATAAACACACATGTTTTTACTTCAATTGAAAGAACATTATTTTCATCTATACCAATAAAGATTTTAATTCATGCAAATGATGAGAGTATTGATGAACATTTTATTTCCTTTCTACACCTTTCTATCACAGGAAGGAAGGATGAAGGTTGAGAATGAAAGAACACAAACATATTCAACTGAGGAGCTACAAACTGCCTTGAGAAATGTCCTAATTCATGCAATATTTTCTCTTTAATTATATCACAGCTGTGCAATAATTTTACAACATATTGATCAACGCCATCATTACTACGTTTATAATGAGGACTCGATGTTGCTAATCTATCTTGTGTTGTGATATAGTTATCTTGACACTCTGCAATTAATAAGTTATGGTGAGGGGAAGACTGCAACCTATTATAATATATTGAAGTGTGCTTATAACTCTAACTAACTAACTAACTAACACTTAAATACCACCTTAGAATTGATCGTGTATTGTGATTTACAATTTCAATAGACTGATATGTGAACAAAAACCTCTACTTTTATATATTTTTTTTATATAATTACAATGTTGCATTTCATTATTACAAAGTGTGGTGTTGCATGAACTACACTTCCTAAACCTAGATCAACACCACAACACACCACACACCACACCACAGGCACACACCACATGCCCTGACACTAAGGAATATTCTAAATAATTATAAATATGTAATAATATCAAAACATGATTTACATATACATATCAATTTTATTCTCTCCCTTCTTCTCTCTTCCTTAGGTGTATTGATCTTCGCAAAGCAATGTTTTGGTGGCATGTGAAGACCAGACACGCTAACACAGGCCTCTCTCCCTCCCTCCTTCCCTCCCTTCCTCCCTCCTTTCCTCCCTCCCTCTCTCCTTCCCTTCCTCCCTTCCT
>JAPQNM010000006.1:15935021-15972521 GCA_029783475.1 Metacarcinus magister
TGTGTGTGTGTGTGTGTGTGTGTGTGTGTGTGTGTGTCTGTGTGTGTGTTAATACCCTTGCATGATCAACACGATTTAGTAACGCCAACGTAAGTATTGCACATATATGGCATTACGTAAACAGTTATGGCTCACTATATTTCTTCTAAAATAACACAAATTATCATTATATATATATATATATATATATATATATATATATATATATGTATATGTATATTATGCATGCAAAGATCCCCCAATAAGAAGATTATTCATACAGACTGTATTTATTTACTGGAAACTATAAACAGTAGCAATGGGTACAATGATTTGGTGGGTGGGGGGGGGAGGGTGGCAGAGTGGTTGGTAGGGGTCAGTAGCTTCTAACACCCCATCAAAGCAAGCTCACCGTAATAATCAGTGTTCTAATTTTCATCACAAACATTATAGCGAACAGTAAATTAGTCACACCTTGATAATGGCGGGAAAATATAGCGGTAAAATTTTTTCGCTTAAATAGAGGACCTGTGGGACGTGTAGATATAATCGTTTACGTAATATATTGTTACAAATAATGGAGTGGGATACCTTTATTTTTTCGATGATGACAGAGTACGGAACTATAATGTAAAATAGAAAAATGATTAGCGTGATATTTTTTCCCAGTGGTCTAATTTGTTGTGTTTTCAATCTGTTTTAAATATATTCTTCACGTGTGTGTGTGTGTGTGTGTGTGTGTGTGTGTGTGTGTGTGTGTGTGTGTGTGTGTGTGTGTGTGTATAGGAAGGAGGCAGCTACTGTGTATATAATTCTAAGGCGAGTATTGATTGTGGAATGTAGTAAAATGTTAAGAAATTCCTCCCTGCTACACTCTTACGATCGCACGGAATGAAAAAAACATATAATTTCACTACAGTAATATACATACGCTGCGTAATTTCGTGTCAGCCCTGTAATCAAGATATATGTAGTGATTTAATGTGTGGAACAACGCTGATAGAGATGCAGGAGAAAACAACTATAATTTCACTACAGTAATATACATGCGCAACGTAATTTTGTGAAGCCATGTACGGGAAGAATTATATAGCTCTGTGATCAAGATATATGTAGTGATTTAATGTGTGGGACAACGCTGATAGAGGTGTAGGAAAAATAAGATGTAGGTAGGATGAGTAATGTTGAGTGATAATGTCCAACACCTTTTGTTAATGTTAGCTTGACATGCACTGTATATAGAAACACACTTGCCCTCTGCCAGCCCTGACCTAACCTTACATAACCTACCCTAAACTAACCTGCCCTGGCCTGCCCTAACCTACCTTACCCTAACCTACCCTACCCTACCCTACCCTAACCTAGACAAACGAAGAATGAAAAGAAAGGTGAAAGGCGTAGTTGATATAAACTTTCACGGATTCAATCATCGTTTTTGTGCGTTGAGACTCATTCCAATTGAAGTCAGTGGCCGATGTTTTTGTTATTTATTTATTTATTTATTTATTTATTTATTATTTTTTTTCCAGCTAGGAAATTGTTGGTTCTCTGACGCCACATTTACCATGGGATGATAGGATTAGACGGGTTGTTTGCGTGTCTACATAGGTCATTAGTGCAAGAAAAATAAGCAGTCCATACACCAGTGAGGAGGTTGAAAATTCCTATATATTATTATTATTATTATTATTACTGTTATCATTATAATTATTATCATTATTATTATTATTATTATTATTGATATTAGGAGGATGAGGTAGAAGAGAAGGAGTAGGAGGAGGAGGTAGAAGAGGAGAAGGAGAAGGAGGAAAAAGAGGAGGAAGAAGAAGAGTAGGACGAGTAAGAGGAGGAAGAGAAAGAAGAGGAGGAAGAGTTTCCATATGATTACTTTCTCTAAGTATTATACCAAGAATGCGAGAGATATTGAACAAATCTCATCCACGAAATTGAGATAAACAGTCACTGCGAGGTTATATTACAAGGTTTTTGGAACTGTAATCCCGTGCAGGTGACCAATGACAGCAGTTGACTCTAATTTAACTGCACTTTCAGTCACTCTTGGTGTCGGTGAGCGGCTTTCGTGCATAGCGGCTGCAAAATGTATATACCACGCGATCTGGTCTTATCTTGATTCTAATCGTTGGTGTACGTAGTCTATGCAAATGAGCACACACACACACACACACACACACACACACACACACACACACACACACACACACACACACACACACACACACACACAGAAAGAGAAAATTGGAGTTTATACATTTCCAGAGTAATTATTATCTCTCTCTCTCTCTCTCTCTCTCTCTCTCTCTCTCTCTCTCTCTCTCTCTCTCTCTCTCTCTCTCTCTCTCTCTCTCTCTCTCTCTCTCTCTCTCTCTCTCTCTCTTTTGTGCACACGACAGCGTATAGATGAGGTGCAATATACATACCTATGTATTTTTTTTTTCTAAAGAGGTAAGATTACGCATTAAGCTTGAAGAAATGGCGAGGAATTGGAACATTAATAAGAGTAATTAAGTAATGGCCGTGATATCAAGACGTTTAAATGAATCTATACAATTATAATTACTATCTGTAAACCCAGTAAAACCAAAACAGAAAATATATATATATATATATATATATATATATATATATATATATATATATATATATAGTCACATATCTATTAGTCTATTTTTATAACTATCACTCCGACAGTAAAATCATAAATATATCTATCTATAAAGATATGAATTGCATCATTGTTTGTTTGTAATTTACGAGTTTATTCCCGACAACGAAAGGAACAACAAAACCATTTTATAAGCCAAATGCCATCTATTGTTTTGCGAATTAAGTTATAAAAAAAAATTGATGTAAATAGAGTTCTTGGTACAACATTCTCGTCAATTTGTTATTATTTGCTCCTAATTAGAGTAATGAAATGCATCTTGTAGGATTAATGTCTAATTACATAGTGTTTTCCCATTTCAAATCACGATAAAGATTCAAAATATATATACACACACAACAACAACAAAAATAATAACAATAATGCATAAATAAAAATAATAAAAGAGAAATATAGTCACGAACAATATAATTTCTAGAAAATCAACACACACACACGTATAATCTTTTTATTTATTCATTTATTTATTTATCCTCATCAACAGTTTATTTACTTCGTATTTACCTGACTTTTTCTTACCTATAAATCTTCACAAAAAACCGCAACTTATAATCTTAGAGTGACCGTATTATTTCTCGTCCTGTTTTCCTGGTCCATTTTTCATTCGTATTTTGTTCATGCGATGTCAAGCAGGCAGAGAGTGTAGACAAGTAAAATGATAGATAATGTTAGATAATAAATAATAGACGTGTTTTTTATATTAGTCTCTCTTGAAAAGCCAGGTAGTCTCTCTATAGCATCGTTAAGAAAGCATGTACCACACCTTCATCACATTTCATTACCTCTCTCTATCTCTCTTCTGTTATTCCCTTCGTCTATAATATCTTCACTTGCACTTAAATAATAACCAAGTCTTCGATCTATACCACATTTATGATATATTTCTCAATAGTTCCCTGACTTTATAATTCATTTTAAAACTCTGATTCACAGTTTCCATTTCCATACTTAAACTCATTTTATATGTTCTTATTCCCTGTGTGGCGTGGGCGTGGGCGTGGGCGTGGGCGTGGACGTGACAGTCTTGGTAGTTGAAGGTGTGGTGGGGGGACGTGCCCAGCTGCCTTGTACTTTCAAGACACGTAGACCGGGTGATAGGCCTAAACTAGTGTTATGGTACAAGGAAACTGAGAAAGAACATCTCACTCCCATCTTCAGGTGAGTAGTGAAGGAGTAAGAGAGAGAGAGAGAGAGAGAGAGAGAGAGAGAGAGAGAGAGAGAGAGAGAGAGAGAGAGAGAGAGAGAGAGAGGGAGAGGGAGAGGGAGAGAGAGAGAGAGAGAGAGAGAGAGAGAGAGAGAGAGAGAGAGAGAGAGAGAGAGAGAGAGAGAAGAAGAAGAAGAAAAAAAATAAAGTTTATGTCAAATCACTCACACAATCCATCTTATCTATCTATCTATCTTATCAGCCGGGACATGCGGTCGTCTCAGGCAGAGAAACACCTATCCCAGCCTGATGGTATCCTGCAGGTGGAGACAGGCAGCTCTACCCTCACCTACCGTCACCTCAGCCCTCACCACGCTGGGCTCTACGAATGTCACGTCGACTTCTTCAACTCACCAGTCCACAGCAGTCGTGTGCATCTTGTAGTGGTAGGTGAGTGAATTAAAGCCAGGAAAAAGGTCATTGTATGTGTGTGTGTGTGTGTGTGTGTGTGTGTGTGTGTGTGTGTGTGTGTCTTTCTCTCTCTTTACTTTTACCGTCTTCATCTTGCCCTCAGAGCCTGTTCAGAGCTTGGACATCGTTGAGGAAGGTTCCAGCGTGGTGTTAGACGGAGTGCTTGGTCCGTACCCAGCTGGATACACCCTCAACGTAACTTGCATTGCCAGCCAAGGTAATGTATGTGTCTCTTCTGCATGTTTATGATGAATTTAATACACTAAGATTAAGGACTTATATATACTGGATCTTGAAGGAAATACTGTCAGAAATTAATAGGTTTGAGTTCTTTCATCTATCTTTTCACACACACACACACACACACACACACACACACACACACACACACACACACACACACACACACATAGTTATTTGTTAAGCAATTGACATCCTTTCTTGGCCTAGGTGTTCCACGTGCTACAGTGAAGTGGTGGACTCAAGGTATGGTCCTGAAAAGTTCCCGTGAAATAGTTGAAGCCAAGGTAGAAAATAACTTGGTAGTGGAAAATATTACCCGCGCTTGGCACCTCCGAGAACTGACCTGCACTGCTACTAATTCACGTCTCTATCGGCCTGCCATTACCACCCTAACTGTGCATATGACTCGTGAGTATTAACCTACTTTTATTATTAAATTTTATTCCTCGTACTGTTTTCTATAAATTTTTAAATTTTTTTTATTTATATTTATATATACCTATATTAATGTGTTTCTTAAATCCTATTTTCGTAGTATATAACTATTTGATTTAGATATTTCAAAAACAAAGAAACACAAAGAAACATAGAGTCAAAGTCATATGCAAAATATATTACATCGCAAAGTTATACTGAAATGGCACTGGTAATAATGTAAGTATTTGAATAACTTGTGTATAAGTACTGAGCTTTTTTATACTTCAGACAAGGAACTACCTCACCTAGGATCTCAATTTTGAAATAGTGAAAACATCAATAAAATAAATATACCAGTGTGGGTGGATGGGTGTGTAGGGCGTGTGCGCGCGTACAGCTTTGAAAGTCTACGGTGCGGGTCAGCCACATTTAACTACTCTCCACCTCAAGCAACGCGGAGCCCATGATACAATTATTATTATTATTTTATTATTTTATTTACTCATATTTGCCGTAGGATGGCGTTAATTCAGTATTGTGTTATATACTCTGTTGCAGTGTTGCCAGTTAGTGTGGTGGTGGATGTTCCCGGTCCGCTGGTGGAAGGGCAACGAGCTGTACTTAAGTGTGAGGCTGTTGGTTCGAACCCCGCCCCACGCCTCTCCTGGACACTCCGCCAGATTCCTATGCGGGAAAGTAAGGTAAGGTAAGGTTAGGCTGGGATGTGTAATTGATTTTTACTCCTTAAGACTGGTAATGTTAACTAGACCTCCACCCCTTGCTTCTATTTCTCCTACTGTCCTCTTTACAGGGTCTGGCGAGAAGCGGGATTTTTTTTATGTATGTTTAATGTAAAGAAAAGAAATTTGTTAGTAGATATGTTATACACTACGTTGAAACACTTCCTATATGGTCCTTTTTTAGAATTACATGATAGCAAAGGTTTTTTTCTTGACATTGTGAGGAGAATAAGAGTCATTTTTGTCAGTCAGTCAGTCAGTCAATCAGTCAGTCACTTCCTCTTGCAATCTCATTAGTCAAATCTTTCAGCTCTCAGACTCCTTTCCCAATCAGTCAGTCAGTCAAATACCACTCAATATTAGATTGAAACTTTTATATATCATCTGTTTTTGTTAATCCTCCTTTTTTACAGAGTTGGATGGATGGTAATAAAACATGTAGTGAGTTGACATTGAATGCTACTCGACACCTCCACTTAGCACGGGTCACTTGTACCGCTACCAACCTTCACCTCAATGCAAGTCTCTCCAACTTTACTACCCTCATTGTGCACTGTGAGTCACTTCAACATCCTTAAGATAAGATTAGATAAGATATATATATATTTTTTCTTTTCTAGTATGTATGTGTGTGTGTGTGTGTGTGTGTGTGTGTGTATGTATGTGTATGAACGTTTGGAATTATAGTTTCAGTCACCTTACATTTATAAGATAAGATGAAATACACTTTATTACCAAATTACATATATTGGACAAGGAAAAATTCTTTGGTGGTGGGAGGTGATTGAAAATTGTATTAAAACATATACTTATTATTATTATTATCATTATTATTGTTATTTTTATTATTATTATTATTATTATTAGACCCGCCGTCAGTGCGAGTGTCTTTGGGTCAACCTTTGCGTGCTGGGGCCTTGAAGGAGGGAGACAACGTGTATTTCACCTGTTCAGTCGCTGCCAATCCACCAGCTACTGCTATTACCTGGTTCCATGATGTACGTGAGTAAGGTAACATCACTACACACACACACACACACACACACACACACACACACACACACACACACACACACACACACACACACACATACACCCTTATTAAGAGTGCATGACAGTATGGTGTTGCAGGGTGATGAGGTGATGCAGAACATTACCGCCGGTGTGGTGACCAGTCGGAGTTCCTTGGTGATGCGGGGCGTGACAAGACACCAAGCTGGGAGGTATAGATGCCAGGCTGCTAATGTACTGGCAAAGGTTCTCAGCGCGACTGTCATTCTCACCATTAAATGTAAATAATAATCAATGTGTTTTTTTTATATCTATTGAAAGTTAAATTATATCTATAGCGAATTAATTATTATTCTTATCAACAGATCGACCCAAGTGTGTGACATCACTCACTACTTACTTCATCTATGACAAACCTATCATCGTAAACTGTACTGTGACATCCCATCCGCCCGTCAACTCTATCTACTGGCAGTGGGAGGATAGGGAGGAAATGACCAGTACAGCTCCCTTGGTGACAGGCGGGGATGTGGCCACTTCTCTACTGACAGTAGTGCCATCTAACAACCACAGAAGGAAACTATACTGTTGGGCTGTTAATGAAATCGGTGACCAAATTATTCCCTGTAACTTTACTATACGAGGTAAGAACTACTACTACTGTTTAAATTTTTTTTTTTTTACATCACAAACCTATGGCGCCAATAGGCTTTATAGAGGCAGGTTTATATTTTTTATTCTCCTGTACACTGTTTGAAGCATAGAAGAAGAAACATTCTGAAATAAGTTTTTGCTGATTATTTATGTATTTGTATGGTTATTTATTAATTTTTATATTTATTTAATGGTTTATTTATCTATTTATTCATAGAACGTGTGTGTGTATGTGTGTGTGTGTGTGTGTCGACCCCGTCTGAGGATAGTATGACAGCAATTTGGGTATTATACCGTGTACTGGGTGTCTCTTTACTGTTGGTTTCCGTTTGTCCCGGCAGAAGTTGGTGTGCCGGGGTGGTCTTGCCGTGTGGTGCATATCAGTACCTCTTCCCTCACTCTCGTCTGCCTCACACCACCGCACCTACAGGAGGCTGAAACCACCACACTCTACATAGCTGAGGTCAGTGTTAACGCCTATTAACCCTCCCTTCCCCTCTAAACCCCTTATAAAACTAGGAACATACTTATGAAACTAGAGGATATACATGTAAAACTACTGTACATGTATATACTGTAGTTTTATTAGTATGTCCCTTCCTCTCGGAACCCTGTGTGTATATATATAAATCCTGAGTTCGATTCTAGAGACGTAAGTACAGTTTAGGGTTTAATCTTAATATGCTCCTCTTTTCTGACTAATTTTTTCTACTTTCTCACTGCTAAATCATCCCTTCTTACTTAGGCATCAGGGCACAATACAAGGACACACACACACACACACACACACACACACACTGTTTTACCTTATAAGAACACCTAACTTACCTTACCCTTTCCAAACAGGTGTACTTTGAAAACAAGACACTGCTTACTAATATCACCTCCAAGACTCCAACCTTCAATATTAGTCAACTGGATATGGGTACCAATTACAAGTTGAAAGTCTATATGATCTACGGCCCCGTCACCTCGCCTCCCGTTGTGGTGTCTGCTCAAACCTCTGACACTCCTAGAAGTAAGTATAACCATTGTGTGTTTAATTCCTAATTCTCTTCCTCCCCCACTGATTCCTTATTTTAATGGTGATATAAAAAATGTATAGATAATATTCTTTCACAATTCCAACGCCAACAGAGACAGATGAGGGCGGCATGGAAACCAGAGGAGTGGGTGGGGCGTTGGTGGGCGTGATGACAGCAGTGGTAGTGGCTTCAGCAGCTATATGGGCGAGAATGTATAGGAATCGGAAGTTGGCACTGAGTAGAGGTAGAAAAAAACTTCACCTCCCCCCCACTACAGAGGATATGCAGCCTATGTTAAACCCAGGTAAGGGAACCGTCACTGATTACCTTACCTTACCTTACTTTACCTTATATTACCTTACATACAGTTTTACCGAGTGATTTATTCTTGTGATATCTAGCTACTAATTACTAGGTTAATTAGGTTAATTATTTCTATATTCAGTTCCAATTGTGATGTAAATATGTAGCCAAAAGGGAAATAATCGCCATGGAATGTACAGTATTAGAATATATATCCTAATTACTGACAAAATTTACGATATAATGATAACATAATAAGAAGCATTTTGTAAAGAGTTCATTGAACCATTAAAGGAGATATGTATGTAGTACGTGCACCACACACACACACACACACACACACACGCCTCACAGAAGCCTCATGAGAACAGCTGTGCAAGAATATGAATATATATATATATATATATATATATATATATATATATATATATATATATATATATATATATATATATATATATATATATATATACTTCCGCCTCTCAGCACCTGATACACAAAGGTGATCTTAAACTCACCTACAACTAGGTTTTTTTTTTTTCTTTTCTTTTTCTTTTCTTTGTGCTGGTGTTATATTTATATTTCTTTGTTTTTATTGTTATATTTTTACTGAATTGTTTCTTTGTCTTGTGTTGAGTCAGGGTGTGAGCGGCTCTGTGAAGCTGACTTACAAGAGGACGAAGATATATTACACAGAGACGAGGAGGAGGAAGCACTGACGATGTCTAAGGAGGAGGAGGAGGAAGAGGATCAAGTGTTCCGGGTAGTGTTGGATCCGCTAAGCTGCACTGCTGGCCTGGTGTGTGTGTGTGTGTGTGTGTGTGTAGATTCATGAGTAAAATAGATGTAGACAATCAGGTATATAGGTTACTGCAATAATTTTTTTGGAAATAGTAAATGACGATAAAAAAAAAAGTAAAAAAAAAAAGCACCATAGATTATCAATTCACGGTTTCAAAAGTTACCATAGAATGAATATAAGTTAGTCTTGAATTCTTACAGATGATGCGGCAGAAGCTGGAAGCTGGATCTGTCGTACCAGAGAGGAAGAATAACTTTATAGCCTCCAAGGAATCTCCGGCTACCAGGAACCGGGAGGAGCTTCACATTGGAGAGTGGGTTCAGCTGGTGCCTCAAGAATGTGAAGATACTCTAGCTAGAAAATTGCAGCACGTCGCAGGTGAACATGTGTCTGGCAGCTGGGTACTCGCCTCCTCTCACCACGACCCTTCCCTACATCTACCCCAACAAGAATCACATCAATTATGGATACCACCACCACAACAAATATACTCCAAGGAATCTAGTTTATATCCCCTTGAGAGCAATGGGAATGACAGCTCAGTGAAAAATTTTGTTCCCAAAGGCGCTGAGAAATGTTTGCCTAGCGCTGGTTCACTGGCAGAGACTTATGAGGATTGGAAGGTGAAATTCTTCCCTGATATAGATTCGGATACCTTACCAAGAGATCAGAGACCTCACTCAATGCACAGACACGACTACAGAATGACTACCAATTCTAACCAAGCATTAGCTGCCTTACACCAACCGGGTAGGCCGCCAGAGGACGCCTACAACAACAATAACAGCATCAACACAACCAGTAATACACAACACAATGCATTTTATGA
This sequence comes from Metacarcinus magister, assembly GCA_029783475.1. Taxonomy (NCBI): domain Eukaryota; kingdom Metazoa; phylum Arthropoda; class Malacostraca; order Decapoda; family Cancridae; genus Metacarcinus; species Metacarcinus magister. The sequence continues at coordinate 15,945,323 of JAPQNM010000006.1, forward strand.
CACAAACAGTAACTTCAATCGCAATAGTGTGTTCTTCCCTTCCACTGCAACCAACAAACGATGGAGCTTACCACAACCACGATCATTTCCACGCCAGACACACGAGGAGGCCGACCTAACACAGCAAGTAAGACAGCCTCGACCCCGCTCGATGGTAAGAAGCAGAGAACATATGAATGATTACGAGCTTGTTGGGCAGGAACAAGGGCTTCAAGAACTTCCTTGCAACATGCGGCGACTCATGCTCTCTGAGGAAACTATTCTATGAGGTTTTGCATCACTAGGTTGAAGAATATGTTGGGTTGCAGAGGTAGCTTGTCCATCTTGCTCAAGTTCCGTCCATATTATGATGCATACTGAGGTGAGGGTTGGTAATGGTAGTTATTTTATTGTATTTATAGAATTGGGGTATTGTGTTTTCTGCCTTTTAGTGACCTTATTTATGTGTGATGAGATATCTTTGTTGTTTTTTAATAAATAGTTTTGATGCATGTCCAACTTTTGATCTTCAGACCCTGGAATATGAAAGGAATCACCCACAGTGAAACAGAATAGGAACTTAGTTGATTCACCACCAATAAAAAGGTTAGTGCAGTGTAATATAAAAGTTTGTTGATAGAAAAATAGTTTTGTTATGGAGTATATTATTCTTTACTGAATTTTCGTTTCATCAACTCTCCTCCTCTAACTGACTGTTTTGATTTTTTAAGTCACCGACGCAATGTTGCATCTTTTATTTCTTTTCTACCGCTATTTTCATGATGACTGCTCTTCTGAACTTGCTAACTGCATGCCTCCACCCCTCCCGCGGCCTCGCTGCATAAGACTTCTTCTCATTCCTATTTTGTCCATCTTTCTAATGCCTTACACTGGTAAACTCTGGAACTCTCTTCCTTTGTCTGTTTTTCCACCTGCCTATGACTTAAACTCTTTCAAAAGAGGAGTGTCAACACACCTCTAATGTTAACTGGACCTCCACCCCTTGCTTCTTTTCTCCTACTGTCTTCTTTGCAGGGTCTGGTGACAAGTGGGATTTTTTCTACGTATTTTTGTTGTCCCTTAGCTAGTACCTTTTTAATGTAAGAAAAAAAATTGCATGAATCTTATTAATTATTAAAAACATATATATGCTGTTTTACATAAGTGATGTTGATTATTTTTCATATGAGTTATATTGTTTTTAAAGATAATGTGCATGCAATTAGCCTCTCTCGCACTCATCATCAGAGAAGACGTGAGAAATTCGAGGCGTCACTATAAAAATCTAAACCTGAGCCACTAGCGGGCGGAAGCCGACGATTAAAAAGCCTCCATCAATGCCTATCGGTCTCAAAGATATATGATGTAAAAAAAAAAAATAGAAAAACTACTAGAAATAGGCATGAACAGAATGACTAACAGAAAAGGACAGGAAGCGATATCGGCAAGGCTCGCCACCACCCATGTAGGCAGCGAGTGTTTCTTTCTGGCGCACACAATGGGATTATTCTGAAAGGCTTCTCTGTCACCCTTAGCCTCGATTCGACGGGAGGTGTGAGTTTGTGTGAGTTTCAATAATTTAGCGTTTGATGGTAACTGCAAATACAACTAAACTGGACCTCCACCCCCATCCTTTATTTATCCTACTGTCTGTCTGTTTCTCCTACTGTCCTCTTTACAGGGTCTGGTGACAAGCGGGATTTTTTTTATACGTATTTTTGTTATCCCTTAGCCAGTACCCTTTTAATGTAAAGAAAAATAAAATGATTGCTGCAAATATTAAGACTTCATTGACGGCCTCTCAAAATTTTCATGTGATATATTTTTCTATATCTATCTAGCTATCTCCATCTATCTATCTATCTATCTGGATCCCTACCATTTTATTATTTTTTTTTTTTTGCCATAGGGTAAAGCGAAGTGTGTTTTCATGTCAATAAGAGATCGTGACATAATAAATAACAAGGAAATGTGATGAAGATTGACGATAAAACATAGATTGAAGCGAAAGACACATTGACAAAGGTTTCAAAAGGATCTGGTAACAATGTCCAGTCTTTTATTTATTTATTTATTTTTTATTATTATTATATATTTTTTTTTTTTAGTGAGGAATGATCCAAAACTATAACTAATTTACAATAGTCGCCTGCTTATAACTTTTCCTTTGTCTTTATATATATGTGTATGTGTGTGTGTGTGTGTGTGTGTGTGTGTGTGTGTGTGTATGTGTGTGTGGGTGTGTGTGTGTGTGTGTGTGTGGGTGTGTGTGTGTGTTGGACTCGTGTCACGTGTGTCAGTAAGAAAAAGATAACTAGATTTGCATTAGTTATTTTTTTCAGTTGTTGAGAGTAATGCAAACGTATACTCGTACTTACTCTGTTGTTTAGAATGATTAAATGAACTTCAATAGTCATGGTTTAAATCAATATTGGGTTTGAGGCTGAACCTAACACGGCTTGAGTAATCAGGTTAGCGTGTGTAACTAACTCGTCTTGCAGTCAGCGATTTGCAAGGTGAACCGTTTTACCGTTGGCGTCACTACCCACCAACGTTAGGTTTCTTCAAATTACTACTTTTCATTATCAAGACTCCAGTAGTACTTGGTCATTTATATTAAAGAAACACTAGCACTTTTTCCGTCCATTTTTACTGTTTCCGTGGGTTTTTTTTCTCTCGTTCCGTCTTTTTTTTTTCCGTCTACATCAGTCAGACGGACATGATCGTCTTCACAGGGTAAGATTGTCGTCAACTTTTGAGTCAACTCGGAATTCATAGTGGATGATATGAAATTATTTAAAGTCAATTCAAATATCTTAAAATGATAACAAATAATAGATTGTCGATTTAACGGCTGCGTGTGTGTGTGTGTGTGTGTGTGTGTGTGTGTGTGTGTGTGTGTGTGTGTATGTGTATGTGTATGTGTGTGTGTGTGTGTGTGTGTGTGTGTGTGTGTGTGTGTGTGACGGGGCGCGCTCCAGAAACTGTCGATTTTCACAAAGTTGACGGAAACAATTGACGGTAAAAGTGCTAGTGTGACGGCGCCCTTAGCAAACCCTCAAGGACGTTCTTCAAGCCATCCATTTATGGGTGTAGTTCAGGTCACGCGAGGTCGCCACTTGACCACTGTGGCTTCCAGGAGCAGGAAATATGTATATGAGAGAAGCCCTAAGAAAGCTGGTATAAAAACCGAGGGTACTAGCTGAGGCGTCAGTCTGTCTGTAGCGTGCCTTGTGAATCCGGCCTCTTCTTGGTTGGTTGCACATAGGCACCACTTCCAGTTTCCAGTAGGCCTCCTGGTTTATGGATCTGGATCAACGCTTCAATATCTACTGGTAAGTGGCGGGCTAGGTTAGGTAAGGTTAGGTTAGGCTTTTCAGTAGCTTGGTCTGGCCCCGTATCCTGCACTTATTCTCAAAGCAAACTTTACTCCTTACTCCTAAAAGTAAAAGTTAATACTAGCAGAAGTTATTGCTATCCTGCGCTACTATCAGTGTAAGTTTAGTATTAAATTAGTAAAGCAGTATCAAAATAGTACAGTAGCTAAGTTGATAACAAAAGCGGAAGTCAAAATGAAAGCTGATGGGCCCGTATCCTGCACTTTCTTCTTCTGCAAGTCGTTAGAAGTGTATACCAAGTGAAGCTTCTTTTTTATCTATAGCAGCAGTACATTCTTCATTAAAAAATCATGACGAGTGTATGGATTCATGAATTCTCGTATAAATAGCCTGGGAATCAATCCTTGGTACGTGGATACTAAAATGATATTAGTCTTGAGTGATATCCCCAAGCTGACTGTGTTGACCTAAGTTGATTAGTCTGTTACTGGGTCATGTACCTTGCTCTTGACTCTGTTCCCTGGGTTAAGAGGTCCAGCCTTCTGATTGGTGCTCTGCCACATGATCCGCTGACTCCGCCCACATGACCTCGCCAGACCTTTTGTTTAAGTTGTTACTGTTATAAAAAAAAAATAACAATAATAGAGACAAAAATAATGATAATAACAAAAAGACACGTTTGCAGTAAAAAAAATAATCTTAAAAATCAAGACATCACTATTATGATATCAAATACGTATTGATTCTAGCATGAAATAAACAGACACGTGATATATGCCGCCTTACACAGTACACGTGTTAAGACTCGGAACAGAAAAACTCAGACAATCCAATTACTTGACGGTAGTGGGTTGGGGGAGGAGGAGAGGAGGGGGGAGGGAGAGGGGGTAAGAGGGTCAAAGAGTTACCATCCTGGGGCTTCGCTAACAAGATTCCAAAACGCTAGTAACAACAAAAGATCCGAGTTTAGCGCTGACGAGGCGTAACTTATATTCTTGTCACTTTTCTCTCTCTTCTGAATAGTTTTACATCATTATCATCATCATTATCAATCATCATCATCATCATCATCATCATCATCATCATCACTGCATTTCTAAGGTTTCCCGTATCATTCTCAACTAATTTCTTTATCGGTTGTCTATTGCTGTCTATTGCATATTTCATTCCATATCTTTTCTAGTATCTGGTCCGTGTTACCTCAATACTTAATCTAATTCTGATTCTTTTGTATTCATTAAACTTTTCGTTATATTTTCATTAAGCTATACATAGTTTGTCTCGCCATAGATAAGGATTGCTTCACAAATTGCCTGCGATACCGCGATAGAAATTAATCATAACGAAACAGGAATTAATTTTATGGGTGACTTCAATACATTATTTATATAGCAATTATATTCTCATTTTCTACGAGGTTGTGGTTACTGGGCATTCAGACGAACAATTCAATCATTAACAACTCTCTTTAGTAAACGGAAAAAAAAAAACGAGCTATTAGATTTTCTTCGCACGTTCTTTATAGATATTATTTTCTTCCTTATGATTAATCTGAACCCTTTTCGCTTTCAGATAAACTCCTTGAACCGCAAAGATGACGAAAAAGGAGAAGGAGGAGAAGAAAAAGATGGGGTTGCAGAACTCTGTTAGTATTGATGAGAAGCAAGATCTAGCCATGGAGGAGGTGAGTGAGTGAGTGAATGAGTGAGTGAGTTCCTGCCTCAACAAACAGTAGCATTCTTCCTTAATTTATTCTACCTCATCTAACACTAATTGAAATATCTAATTCACTGTGTATGTATCACGAGAGAGAGAGAGAGAGAGAGAGAGAGAGAGAGAGAGAGAGAGAGAGAGAGAGAGAGAGAGAGAGAGAGAGAGAGAGAGAGAGAGAGAGAGAGAGAGAGATGAAGGAAAGAATCTCATTAACCTATTTAAACTTTCAGGGCAATCGTTCTTCCAAGATTGAAATGCCTGATCTACCCACACCCCTTACCCTGGAGGAGAAGAAATATCTCTTAGCAGTGGAGAGGGGCGACATTAACACCACGAGGAAGTAAGTCTACATCCTTAGTAAATAGATATATAAAAGGAATACAAAATTAACTAATAAAAAACCTAACAAACTCATTGACTGACTAACTATCTATGTATCTAACTAACTAACTAATTCACTAATTCTATCATTTTTCCCTCACCAAATGAATGACTTTTCGTGGACAAGTGACACTAATTCATTCTGACAAACACACTTTTCCTTTGACTAGCTAAGTTTCTTTCTAACGTTGCCTTTCCCTCCGTGGTTATACAGAATGCTACAGAAGTCTCATCGCTACCATGACTATATGAATATGAACTGTGTGGACCCGCTTGGCCGAGGGGCTCTGCATATGGCTATCTCGAACGAAAACCTAGAATTGGTCGAACTGTTGGTAGTGATGGGAGTGGAGACGCGCGATGCTCTTCTGCACGCCATCGATGCTGAGTTTGTAGAGGCTGTAGAAGTCTTATTGGAACACGAAGAAGTTGTTCATAAGGAAGGAGATAAATACGTGAGTTTAAATTATTATATATTTTCTCCACTTGTTAGTTAAGGGTTTGGGTAATGTTAATTCAGGTTAATGTAGATTGGTTTTCGTAATATTTCTACTACATACAGGGTTTGTCTGGTGACAATCGGGATTTTAATGTATTTTTGTTGTCACTTAGCTAGCTAATACCCTTTTAATATAGAAAAAAAAGGTTTGGTTTTCTTAATATTTCTTCTACATACATTCATACATACAGGGGCTAGCGACAAGCGAGGTTTTTTTTATTATTATTTATTATTTTTTTTAACGTATTTTTTTGTCCCTTAGCCAGTACGTACCTTTTTAAGGTAAAAAATTAATACATAAATCAATAGATAAAATAAGGAAGTTAGTAATATTCGTGCAGGCAAGTGTATCTTTATTATGTAAAAAAAAAAATAATAATTACTCCTCATATATAATCTGTTTATTAATACTGTGTTGTATGTCTTCCTTTTCTCGTCCTGTCCTCGTCTGTCTGACCTCGCCTCAATCAGTCTTGGGAGAAAGCCGATCGCAACACGTCAGCTTTCACTACTGACATCACTCCTCTCATCCTAGCCGCCCACAAGGATAACTACGAAATCCTGAAAATCCTTCTGGACCGCGGCGCTATGGTTCCTATGCCCCATGATATTAGGTGAGTTGTTTTTTTCTTTCTTTTTTCTACATTAAAAGGATTGTAAACCGTAATTTATATATAGTTTGATATTTTCATAACAGATGGCACGAAGTTAGTTTTCTGCTGATCTCAGACAGTTTCTTCGGTGTACGAGATGATTTTGAGACCTTGTGTGTGATATCCTTCTCTCCTTAACAGGTGTGGGTGTCCAGATTGCCTCAAGACATCAGCCGAGGATTCACTACGTCACTCTCGGTCTCGCATCAACTCTTACCGTGCCCTTGCATCCCCTTCTCTCATTGCTCTCACCTCTACTGACCCTATCCTGACTGCCTTCCAACTCTCCCTCGAACTCAAGAATCTGGCTTACACCGAGCATGAGTTCCGCGCCGACTACTTGGTGAGTAAATGTGTGTGTGTGTGTGTGTGTGTGTGTGTGTGTGTGTGTGTGTGTGTGTGAGAGAGAGAGAGAGAGAGAGAGAGAGAGAGAGAGAGAGAGAGAGAGAGAGAGAGAGAGAGAGAGAGAGAGAGAGAGAGCGATACTCCACCCCTTGGCTTCTATCTCTCCTACTGTCCTCTTTACAGGGTCTGGCGAGATTATATCTTATTTTAACGTTTTTTTGGGTTGTCCCTTAGCCAGTAATGTATATATATATATATATATATATATATATATATATATATATATATATATATATATATATATATATATATAAAGTAATAATAATAATAATAATAATCCACGTTTTATTTCTTCAGGAGCTAAGAGTGAAATGTATGAAGTTTGCCGAGGAACTTTTGGGACACGCTAGATCTTCCACTGAGTTGGCTGTGATGTTGAACCACGACCCTGAGAGTGTGGTGCCCTATGAGGACGGAGAACATATGAGTCTCAAGCGTCTAGAGCTCGCCATCGACTGCAAACAAAAGAGAGTATGTAGGCGTATCGTTTTGTGTCTTATAAGTATTTTTTCAGAGTGATTTTTCTGTTTTTTGTATATATTTTGTTTTACTGTTTCACCTACTTCTTCTCTCCACTTGATTTTGTTTTTCTGGAATTCTTGTACCTTCTTTTTTTTCCCTTCAATCGTCCTGTTCTTTATTCAGTTAATTCTCTTCCAGTTTTTTTTAATCTCCCTATTATTTTTTCTTTTTTTCCTTCCCTCGCAGTTCGTGGCTCACCCTAACATCCAGCAGCTCCTGGCAGCTCTTTGGTACGAAGGAGTGCCTGGATTCAGGAGGAAAACCATCGTTGATAAGTGCTTAGAGATTTTGAAGGTAAGTCCAGAGGCGAGGATATGACGAACGATTACTATATCATGATTATACAAGAGCGATCAAAGGAGTATTTGTAGCCATATTGTCCTGAGACGGGACTTACAATGTTACAATGTTATCTCTCGTTCTCAACATATTCAAGGCGTCACTATTAAAAAATTTAAAACCTACGCCATATAACAGGCAAGAGGCAGTCTATTTTAGCCTCTATAAAGCTTATTGGCGCCAAGGGTTTGTGATGTAGTAGAAAGTGTTAATGCTTGGTATGTGCATTGCAGGTTGTTGCTCTGTTCCCGTTCTACTGTATGTGGTATATGTTAATGCCAGACAGTGATACAGGACGTCTTATGCGCACTCCCTTCATGAAATTCCTCACCCACTCGGCATCGTATCTCTTATTCCTGCGTGAGTAACTTGGATGAGATTTCTAAGGAACTGTTTTTCACCTCCTTTGAATATATTTGTATCATTATTACTACTATTTCTACTATTACTACTACTCCTACTACTACTATTACTACTACTACTACTACTACTACTACTACTACTACTACTACTACTACTACTACTACTACTACTACTACTACTGCTACTACTACTACTACTACTACTACTACTATACTACTACTACTACTACTACTACTACTAACAGTCTCCTTTCCACGTTACAGTCCTGCTCATCTTGGTCTCAGTACGGTTTGAAAATCTTGTCATCTGGTACTTTGGAACTGCGTCAATGATACGGAATCTGGATGAGGCAATGCGTCGCCAGCGCGGGAATCTGCCTACACCTATTGAATTCGTAATTGCTTTTTGGGTGTTCGGTAAGTGGGTACGAATGCGTTGTAGGGGAGAAAATACTTAAGGTTTTTTTTAATGCTTGCGAAAAAGAAAGAGAAATTATAGATACTTGATATATATCACTGTTCCTTTATATATAGTGAATTTATATAACTTCTAAACTACTAATACTTGTTTGATATGTGTGTGTGTGTGTGTGTGTGTGTGTGTGTGTGTGTGTGTGTGTGTGTGTGTGTGTGTGTGTGCCCTGACCACGTGCTCTCTTGAATAGGGTTCCTGTGGGAAGAGATAAAGGAAATTCGCTCGGAAGGCTTCACGAAATACATTAAGGATATGTGGAATCTCTTAGACATTATGCGTGATTTCCTGTACGCTCTCACCATGATTCTGAGAGTATTTGCTTTCATCCAACAAAGCCAAGAGATCGCTCGCTCACCTGCAGTAAGTAAACCAAATAGTCAGTTAATCATTATTGTATATATATATATATATATATATATATATATATATATATATATATATATATATATATATATATATATGCATAGGAAGAAGTTTTTATTCCCGCCATAAACTTCCTCCTAGCATCACTCACCACAAGACTTTCTACTTCTTATCATCTCTATTATGTCTGTCTTTCTAATGCAACAGTTAACCAGTATCTTCACTCTTTCATCCCTTACACTGGTAAACTCTGATACTCTCTTCCTTGGTCTGTTTTTTCCCACCTGCCTATGACTTAAACTCTTTCAAAAGAGAGAGGAGTGTCAACACACCTCTAATGTTAAACTGGACCTCCAACCCTTGCTTATTTTCTCCTACTGTCCTCTTTACAGGGTTTAGCGACAAGTGAGATATTTTTTTCCTACGTATTTTTGGTTGTCCCTAAGCCAGTACCCTTTAAATGTTATAAAAAAAAAAATTAAAAAAAACTAGTCTAATAAGTGTGTTTCATGTCCACAGACTGCCTTCATCCCGCGAGAGGAATGGGACACGTTTGACCCTCAGCTCATCTCTGAAGGTCTCTTTGCTGCTGCCAACATCCTCTCCGCCCTTAAGTTGGTGCATATCTTCAGCATCAACCCTTATCTTGGACCTCTCCAGATCTCCCTTGGACGCATGGTTATCGATATCGTCAAGTTCTTCTTCATTTACACTCTCGTTCTCTTCGCTTTCGCATGTGGTTAGTATATGTGTGTGTGTGTGTGTGTGTGTGTGTGTGTGTGTGTATGTGACTGTGGCAATGCTATAATGTTTCTATATAATTCCTTTTCTTCGTGTATATCTTTTTTATTGATTAACTGACCCTGGAAAGTTGTGTGTGTTCATGTGTGTGTGTGTGTGTGTTCATGTGTGTTTATTCATGTCTGTGTTCATGTGTGTGTGTGTTTGCAGGTCTGACACAGTTGCTTTGGTACTACAATGGTTTGGAGAAGGACAAGTGTTACTCCCTGCCTGGTGGGTTGCCTGATTGGACCAAGCAAGGAGAAGCTTGTATGAGATGGAGACGATTCTATAAGTAAGTGCGGAAACAATAATCATAAGAAATGCACAAGGATATTATTATTATTATTATTATTATTATTATTATTCTTATTCTTATTCAGCTTGTTCGAGGCGTCTCAGTCACTGTTCTGGGCTGGTTTTGGTATGGTCGGACTAGACGACTTTGAGCTGACTGGCATTCGAGAGTACACAAGATTCTGGTCAATGCTTATGTTTGGCGCCTACTCGGTCATCAATATTATCGTCCTTCTCAACCTACTGATCGCTATGATGTCCAGTTCTTACTCCTTCATCGTGGTAAGTTTTTTTGTTTTGTTTTTTTACATTTTTTTTTTTACTTTATATATTTTTTTCCATTATATACCTTTTTTGGGGGAGCTTTGGGTAGGCATTAATGGATGGAAGCTTTTTTTTTTTTTAAGTATAATGAAAAAGTATAAAGGAGGAGGAGGAGGAGGAGGGGGGGGGGAGGAGGAGGAGGAAGAGGAGAGATAGAAAATAATTACTACACTTTAATTAACATGTACATACAAGGTATTATTAGTCCCACATTCTCCTCTCTCTCTCTCTCTCTCTCTCTCTCTCTCTCTCCTCTCTCTCTCTCTCTCTCTCTCTCTCTCTCTCCTCTCTCTCTCTCTCTCTCTCTCTCTCTCTCTCTCTCTCTCTCCTCTCTCTCTCTCTCCCTCTCTCTCTCTCCTCTCTCTCTCTCTCTCTCTCTCTCTCTCTCTCTCTCTCTCTCTCTCTCTCTCTCTCTCTCTCTCTCTCTCTCTCTCTCTCTCTCTCTCTCTCTCTCTTTCACATGAACAATAGTAGTGAGAATAATTGAAAAGAGGAGGAGGAGAAGTAAGAGGAGGAAGAGGAGAGATATAAAATACATAACACACTTTAATTAACATGTACATTCAAGATATTATTAATCCCACATTCTCGTCCCCCCCCCCTCTCTCTCTCTCTCTCTCTCTCTCTCTCTCTCTCTCTCTCTCTCTCTCTCTCTCTCTCTCTCTCTCTCTCTCTCTCTCTCCTCTCTCTCTCTCTCTCTCTCTCTCTCTCTCTCTCTCTCTCTCTCTCTCTCTCTCTCTCTCTCTCTCTCTCTCTCTCTCTCTCTCTCTCTCTCTCTCTCTCTCACACATAGGAACACGCTGATACGGAATGGAAGTTTGCCCGCACCAAACTCTGGATGTCTTACTTTGAGGAGGGCAACACACTGCCTCCTCCCTTCAACATGCTGCCCAATGTTAAAAGTATCATGAGGATGTGTGGAAAGACAAGCAAAAAACAAGAACTGGTCAGGAGAATGTCATCGAGGGTAAGTGTATTATTATTACTACTACTGCTGCTACTACTACTATTACTATTACTATTACTATTACTACTACTACTACTACTACTACTACTACTACTACTACTACTACTACTACTACTACTACTACTACTACTACTATTACTACTATTAACATTAACATTAATCTCCAGTCACAGAATCGACGCAGGAAGGCCTTAGATTACCGCTATCTGTCTGTGATGCGCGCTCTCATCTGGCGCTATGTGTGTGCCCTTCAGCGGCGCAATGAGGAGAGACCAGTCAATGAGGATGATATTAGTGAAGTCAAGGGTGACATCTCCTCCCTCAGATTCGAACTTATTGATCTCTTCGGACAGAATGGAATGGATGTGTCTATGTGCGCTAAGAAGAGCAGAGGTAAGGATGTACATTTGCAAATCTTTTATTATATTATATTACGTATTTTTGTTGTCCCGTAGCCAGTACTCTTTACATGTTAAAAAAAAAAAAAATGGAACGGAGTAGTGGATGTTCTCAAGCATGATCTATATACATTAATTATTATGCATTACGTAGTGGCCTGTGAAAGAGAGAGAGAGAGTAAGTAAGCTAAGAGGCCAGCCATTACAAGTACAAGTCACCATTACAAATAACTAACTGTCTCACTCTCCATGTCTCTCTTTCCCCACACCAAAAAAAAATAAATAAATAAATATTACACCCACCCTTCCCCATTTCCCCCTTTCCCCTTTCCCCTGACAGCCGCCCTGGGTCGCAAGATGAGGGTTTGGGAGAGACGTTTGATGCGAGACTTCCACGTGTCTCCTGCCATGGGTGCTGAGGACAACATTAAAACAGAAGAAACTCCGATCCCTCAAGAAGAATCAGCTTCTGACAAGTTCCGGCGCATGGCAAGGCTCGCGATGTCAATGGTGGACGATAACTGTACTTCTAATGGACAGTATGTGGCTCTGAGACTTGTGTGTGTGTGTGTGTGTGTGTGTGTGTGTATAGTTAGTAATCTGTCTATCTATTCTGTCTATCAGCTATTCTGTTTTTATTCTGAAGGACGCATCACAAATCTATATTACTTTCCTAGGTCACAGATCGGCATGGGTTGCGGCAAGGGGCGAGAGAGTCTGAAGGTGGCTATGGAAAAAGCAAGACGTAAGATGGAAGAAGGGACACCAGACGGCTCACCAGGATCTTCCCGGGGCTGTTCACCTTTCCCAGACCTATACACTGGACCTCACCTGCTCGACGCTATCAAGAACTTGGACTTAAGCCCTAACCACTCACCAGCAGAAACCCCAATGCCTCCACACGGGGGAGAGAGCAGGAGTATGAGCAGGGTTAAGGATGGTAAGTGTGTGTGTGTGTGTGTGTGTGTGTGTGTGTGTGTGTGTGTGTGACTTCCTTACTATTATACAGCTTACAATGATACACAGGACATTACAGAAACACAACTTAACTTATCATTTTGGTTGATGTGACACACAGGTCAGGCCAAGGACCTCACCAAGCTGATGGTGCCAGGCCGACGCACCTCAACAACACTTAAACGCGAAGGAGAAGACGCAGACGGCAACAACCTCAGCTTAGATATTCCTGCCAACATATTTTCCAAGGACTCCATGAAAAAACTATCCGGTAAGAACGGAAATGAAGAAAAAACGGTGAAGAACCCACCTGTTATTATGAAAACTGTATCCGAGACCAACCGACCTGAGATCAAGAAACAGGAGGCTCCCGCTGTGATGAAAGTAATGAAAGCAGAGAACAAGGTAGCCAAGGAGGATATCAAAGTCCAGAAGAAGGAAGCTCCAGTGATTGATAGAAGTCTAAAGATGAAGGAACAATCAGTGCCTCGCCCCACTGCCCCAATCTCTCAGGTAGAAGGAGGAATTCTAAAACCCAGTCAAGTTAAATCCAGTGGTTTCTTACCAAATAACAACCAACAAAAACCTCAGGAGAAACCGGTTAACCCAGCTAAGAATAAACAATCAAATGATTTCCCTGTTATGCAGACGCCACCAGTTCCTGCCCCAGTTGCCCGCCCAGTCCCAGGCCGCCTCCAGCAGATAAGACAGCAAGAGCAAGTACCACAACAGACATTCACTGGAACAACTGATCTGGAAAACATGGACTTTGTGAGACGCCCAACCCGTCCTCCTCCTCAAGATAACCCGGCTATCACAGTCATTCCTTCCACACCTAAGCCATCAGACGTGCCTGTACCATCTTCCCCTACTCATGATATCATTGTGAAGAAAGCCAGTGTTAACACCCCGGCTGCTACCCACCAGAAGGAGAATACTAAACCACAAGCCCCCAAGGATAAAACAAATGAAGGTAAAGGAAAGCCTGCAGAACCTAAAGAAAAGCCTAAGGAGAAAGTACCAGCCCCAAAAGCCCCCGTAGAGAAAATACAGGACCAGAAGCCGTCTACTCCTCCAGCTGCCACCTTCCAGAATAATAATTCCAGCCAGCAAGACGAACCCCTTATCGGCGGAGAGGGAAAGAAGGCTGGATGGCTGTAGGCAAAAGGCGTCGTGAGGAACATATATATATATTTTTTTTTTGGTATTGTAGAGACGTAGGCTTTGGAAGAGTAACGCTCTTGTTGAATGATTGATAACTTTTGAAGGAATTAAAAGGACTCAAATTGGTGGTTCGGTTTGTTTTGTTGAAGGGGAAAAAAAAACTACGTAAAAAAGGAAACATTAACGTATTAGTTTTAGACCATAATAATAGATAATCACCTATTAAAGTATAATTATATATTCATAGCAAAGTAAATTAACCCTCAAATTTCATCCTGTTAGGGTACTACACTCTCAATTTAAGAAGATAAGAAATGAGGAGATTGTAAGAGGCCAGTTGATGACCTACACGAGGCAGTTCCTTGAAAATTTGGTCAACCCTCAAAAAATAATATTCTAGTCATATAATTTCGGGGATAAAAAAAACGCCCTATACTTATTCCACTTACATCTCTATTAGCGTCTTACAACAGCCACTTAACACACCATTACCACCATTAACATTAAAAAGATTACCCCACACATGCCTATAACTCTAGTGATATATATGCTGTTACTAAAACCTTAACAGACTACAACAGATGGGGATTACAACCTAACAAGCGAGTGTGTTCAGCAATAAGGAAGTTAATTAATAGTTTCTTTCCATAACAATGTATTTCAATGTGTGGCGTGATTGAGATATAGTTACATTCGGCATTTGTGAAAGTGGATCATATTTCACAACGAATAATTGATTAATGTATTGATTTAACACATCTTTTTTAGTTAATTTTTGTTCAGCTTCTGATATATATCCAATTATTACAGTGGCTTAATTGTTTGATAATTTTCAACGTTTGTTATGTTTAATATACAACAAGTATTCTTAGTTTGATTCATTAAAAAAAAAAACATAATGCATATTAAATTACTTTCAATATTTATGTGATGTAATTTTGTAAGCTTGAGTCTGGGCGTGATATACAAGTCAATGCTTAATTAATACGAAAATTAATTGCATAAAATACCAGAACTTAAATATCCACACACCAATTAAGGCAATAATCAAGTGCTCCAAACACCACCAAGCGTGTTAATTAATAAATAATTAACCTCCAGACCAGGTATTGCTTACATTAATTAAAACGGTTACCTTATTATAATCGTGTGAATCTAGAAATTATATAAAAACAATAAAACAGTTTTCATAACAGTAACACATCATTTTTGTTGTTTGATTCCCATAATTTGTCTGTAATAACTTGTAATAAATAAATATTAATCCATTGACAACCTTGACTACAATCACTGGAAAAGGTTTGATTAATTAACTTTATTTAGCAAGAGTTAATTAATGCATCGTGTAAGATGTATTCAGTATAATAAAAAAAAAAGTAAATAAATAAATAAAGTAAACTATAAGGAGGATAAAATAGTAAGTTGTGGTCTGTTAGACTTCCAGAAAATAGTTATATAGAATTCCTGGACTCGTGAAAACATTAGAAAAAAAATATCTGGAACTCCGAGGGAAGATTTTTAATAAGTAAAGAAAAGTAAGAAAAATATGTTAGAGGGTAATGGCTGAAGATAAAAAATAATAATAATAATAATAATAATGGTGTCAAAACATAAAGAATCCATGAATTTAAAAGAAAAATCGCACTACCCCAAGTGTGGCTCCTTAAAACGTCACTCTGCGCGCGAGAGAAATGAGTCAAGTTAAAGAATCATTAGGAATTTAAACCCTCCGATGAAGTGTCAAAATTTAAAGACAATGAATTTAAAGGGAAATCGCTCAAACCCAAGCGTCTCTTTAAACGTCAGGGAGGGTGGGAAAACATATCGTACCGCCTAAGCTCCTTCACAGAGTGTCGGCTGTGCGCTGCGCCTGTGTGTGTGTGTGTGTGTGTGTGTGTAGACATTGTTGTATTGTTAGCCGTATACTTGTGTCCTGCATTTAACCTATTGTCTGGCGCTTCGTCGTAATAAATTTATCAAATCAAATCAAATAAAAACACACACACACACACACACACACTCTCTCTCTCTCTCTCTCTCTCTCTCTCTCTCTCTCTCTCTCTCTCTCTCTCTCTCTCTCTCTCTCTCTCATAAGAACATAAGAAATGAGGAGGAGACTGCAAAAGGCCAGTTAATGACCTAAACGAGGCAGTTCCTTGCCCCAACCCTTGAAATAGTCCAATATTTGGCCATCCCACCTGTCATTCCTATCCATACTTTGATCCAACCGTCTTTTAAAGCTACCTATTGACTCACCACATACTACGTGTCTACCCAGTCTATTCCAATCGTTCACGACTGTTAGTGAACCAATATCTACCAAGGTCTGTCCTGAATCTAAGTTTTTTAGCTTGTACCCATTTCCACGTGTCCTATCCTGACTACTAATGTCTAAAACCTGATCAATGTTTCCCTTATTAATTCCTTTTACCCATTTGAAAACCTCAATCATATCCCCTCTTGCCCTCCTTCTCTAAAGGGAGTGGAGATTAAGACGTTTTAACTTATTTTTGTAGGGTAGATTTCTCAGCCCCTGAATCATCTTGGTCATTCTTCTCTGGACTGCCTCCAAGGAGCCTAAAGTTACTACCTTATTACACCTTCCCTGGGACCTGCCAAACCCTGCCGCCCTACCCTACAGGTACTGAAGGGTCAGGCTGGTTGACTGACTGGCTGAGAGAGAGAGAGAGAGAGAGAGAGAGAGAGAGAGAGAGAGAGAGAGAGAGAGAGAGAGAGAGAGAGATATGATAAGAAGGAAGGAAGGGAAGAAGAAAGGAAGAGAGAATAATAGAAGAAAATTTAATAAAGATGAGAATAATGATAATGGAAGTGGAGGAAGAAGCGAGAGAAAGATATTAACAATATCCAGTGTTGAAAAACCATAGTAGCAACATTAACCAGGGCTCAAAAACCATAATACTTAACATTATTTAGCGCCGAACACGATACCAAAATGACTGACTATTGACAAGTGACGTCACAACAAAGACAGAGGCAGGGAGAGAGACAACGCAACTGCGTCTCATCATATATTTGTCTTTTAAACCTTACAAAGTTATTATTTCAACTAACTAAGGATGGGGGCGGTGCTGGGAATATGCGGTGCAGCCCAGGTAAGAATATAACTTCATTATTATTGATATAAAGTGGAATACATCGATATATATGTGAGAGGAAGGAAGCCACATACATACACACAGTCAGCTGACATTGTATTAATTGTATTTTTTTCACGTCATTTACCTTATGTATAACCCAGTATGGTTGTATTGTTGTATCATTAAGTATAGATTCGTAAGTTGAATTTGCGTTGTATTATAAATTGAAGGACATCGAATGGGTCGTATTTTTAGTATTAGTAGTAGTAGTAGTAGTATTAGTATTATTATTATTATTATTATTGTGAGGGCGTGTTCATTATTATATCTTATTGTATATTATTATTATTATTCTTATAGGGATGTAAAATGAGCAAGGTTATAATTACAAGGTTATAGTTACGAGGTTACAGTTGTTGCAGTTTTAACAAAGGAAGAAATTGTTTATTGTAAATCTGCATAACTACTATTGCTGGGACGATATTGAAATGAATATGAAGTGGTACACCCTATACATAGTGTATTCAACACATCTATGAAGGTTTCAGGCGGTGATCACCATTATTAAGGCAGTGTTAACAGGTACGACAGCCGTACGAATAGGGGATGACAACGGGGTATAGCTACCATATCTGTAAGCACTTCGTATCATTTACCTGGTAAAAACGTCTTTCAAGTTATGTTAGGTTGATTATGTTATGTTAGGTTTGGTTAGGTCAGCTTAAGGTTCGGTTATATAAGCTTTTTATATTTCATTACCCCATAGTTAGTCATTTCACCCTAGATTTTTTTTCCGGATTGCTATATTATGTCCTATATTTGCTTATAATGGTGATCACTGCCTGAAACCTTGACAGATGTGTTGAGTACACTATGTATAGTATGTACCACTTCATATTTATATTGATCTTACCTGGGTATCTTACCTGATATCGTCCCAGCAGTAGTTATGCAGATTTACCAAAAGCCTAATTATTGCTGTGTATATATATAAGTTTCATTGTGTTTGCATGACTCTATTAATAATGTATTTTGGTAATTAATGTAGTTGTTAAGATAATTATTTAGAAACGTATCATATGAAATGTGTTTACTATGCCTACTACTACCTATATATTGAGTTTGCATTTTTGTTTTATAGTGAAATTTAACGATAGCTAATGTGTTTATGATTCATATTGATAATGTTATTGTTATTATAGTTAGCATGTTGCTGTGGTTCTGCCGCATGCAGTCTATGCTGTGGTGCTTGTCCATCATGCAAGAACTCCACCTCAACGCGTATCATGTATGCTGTTATGATGCTGTTAGGTACCATTGTGGCATGCATTATGCTGTCACCCGGCCTGCAGACTCAACTGGCAAAGGTAACCTAACCTTACCTTACCTTACCTTACCTTACCTTACCTTACCTTACCTTACCCTACCTTACCCTACTCAACTGGCAAAGGTAATGGTCATTTAAATTAATTTTCTTATGAATAATGATAATGTTTATGTTTTTCTGTATTTTTATTTAGTGTAGGATGTATAATTACATGTATTTGTGTACAAACAAGGGCAAAAATATGACTAAAATCACCACAAGGGAAATTATTCCAATTTTGCGGCCTGCAATGTCGACCAATTTACCGCAAAATTGGAGGGAACATTGTACTGCCTTTATATGTGGTAATCTGTGTACCATATCAAAAATACTGGTGTCTGTCTGTCTCTGAAAATACCAAGCAACGGTAATTTTCAAGTAGCGGACAAATTGATGCAACATTTAGTCCATTAAAATGATATTTGAGTGTGGTAAATAATATTGTAACTCCAACAACAGGAAAGTTAAGGATCACTCTTGAAGAAAAAGTTAATTTATTATAGTTAAAATGAGGTTTGATTGTATATATGTAAAAAATATGACTTAAGTTTATTGTCTGTTTCTATCATCTATTGTTTTTCAGGTTCCATTCTGTGAGGGGAAGAGTGCCGAGGCATCTGTTACTGATGCTGTCACCAAGGCGGTTCAATTGGACTGCTCTGAGGTAGGTTAGGTTAGGTTAATTGTGTGGGTAAGGATTAATTTAAGTTCCTATGAGGAGGGTGTCAACAGAAAAAATGGAATTAATTAAATATTTCCTAATAAATTACATAGCTCTGTAATATATTTCATAGTGAAAAGAAAGTTTTAACGGTTCAATTAAACGTAAGTGTAGTTTTTGAAAAGTTATGAATATTTTTGTATTCTAATATTTTGTCTCAGATTGTTGGCTATTTATTTGGCTATGTAGTTTTGAAAAGTTGTGAATATTTTTGTATTCTAATATTTACGTTTCAGATTGTTGGATATTTGGCTGTGTATCGACTATGTTTCGCTATGTCACTTTTCTTCTTTGTGATGGCGCTGCTCATGGTGGGAGTGAAATCAAGCAAAGATCCGCGAGCTGCTATACAGAATGGGTAAAAAAAAACCACATCTTTCCAACCTATATATAAACTATGATTACCATTTAATTTAGTGTGTCTCCTGGTTATCTTGGATCAGTGGTTCCCAAACTGGAGGTAATATAATATAACAGTTTTTCAGGGGTAATGGAGGGGTGACAGTATTAATATAGCCATAGACATCAATAGTGACAACAATTTGTGGAAGGGGTAATGTTAGCACGCCTAATGTGGCACGTTAAATTAGGTAACAAGTTTGGGAACCATTGACTTAGAATATGTTAGATAAAGGTTCTCATATTGTCCTTCTTATTTAACCGATTATTACTATCATTATTATTATCATTATTATTTATTCACTACAGCGTCTGGGGACTCAAATATCTGGTGTTGATTGGAGCGATTATTGGTGCATTCTTCATTCCACGCGGACAATTCGGACAAGTGTGGATGTATTTTGGAATGATCGGCGGATTTTTATTCATCCTCATCCAGCTGGTTCTCATCATTGATTTTGCTCACTCCTGGGCCGAGTCATGGGTGGATAAGTACGAGGAAACCGAGAGTAAAGGATGGTGAGTGAGCCAGGTTATTTGACTTGTATGTAGAATAATATATAATGTTTTATATATATATATATATATATATATATTGAATGATGAAATACTATGATATTTACTATACTATTAATGTTTTTGTGTGTTTGTTTATAGGTACTGTGCCCTGCTGTCTTGTACCTTCCTGAACTATGCATTGGCCATCACTGCACTGGTCTTATTCTACGTTTTCTACACAACGGTAAGACAATGCTTATTATTATGTTTTAGAGAGGTGGCGTGCATGTGCGCGTGTGTGTGTGTGTGTGTCTGCATGTATGTGTGTGTGTCTGTATGCATGTGTGTGTGTGTGTGTGTGTGTGTCTGCATGTGTGTGTGTGTGTCTGTCTGCATGTGTGTGTATCTGCATGTATATGTATGTGTGTGTGTGTGTGTGTCTGCATGTGTGTGTAGTTAGTATAGATGATTGAAACATTTTACACTTTTTATTTAGTGATATCTACAGTGTATTCATGTTTTATTTCCACTGTATTAGATGTAACTATTGTGTTTGATGTGCATTATATTGTTATTATTGCTGCTGCTGCATGTTCCCAGACCTTTGATGTAACACCTGCACAAGTTATAGAGGTGAGTTATAGCAGAGAGAGAGGGAGAGAGAGCTGCTTCCTGAATTCATAGTAATTGCTTGAAACCTCTTTTTTATTACCTACTCTTTTCTTATGACTGTTAATCACTAATCACCCACCACCAGACTAATTAGTAAGTGGATTTTAGTAATGTAATATTAGTTTGTATGGGTATTTTTTTAATGACTGTGCTTGCTATCTGTTGGGTGATGTTCATTTATTTATATATTTATTTTATTTATTGATTTATTTATTATTTATTTTTTTATTTATTTGATATCTAGTTGGTTTTAAAGTTATCTTTCTAGATCTGAGAGAGAGAGAGAAAGTGTGTGAGTTTGACAATAGGTGTGTATGTAATGTATTGTATTTTTATAATGATTTTTAAATACTATTGTCATTATTTTTCAGACGGATAGCTGCAGCCTTCATAAGTTCTTCATCTCGTTCAACTTAATACTGTGTGTCATTGTAAGTGTGTTGAGTATTCTGCCCAAGATTCAAGAATCACAGCCACGCTCTGGACTCCTTCAGGTAAGGTTAGGTGAAGGGAGGATTTTTAATTTTTTTTATATATATACATTAAAAAAAGAAGTTAGGTTAGGAACAGCTCATTCCCTTCACTTCCCTTCATTAATAATAATGATAATAATAATAATAATAATGTGTATGCAGTTATTGGTGAATTAATGCAAGCCGTTTTTTCTTCCTTGTGTGTGTGTGTGTGTGTGTGTGTACAGTCGTCGGTGATCACACTCTACACTATGTACCTCACTTGGTCGGCCATGACCAATACACCCGAGAAGATATGCAAACCCGACTGGAACTCAATCATCGACAACGGTGGTCAGGTCACTCCCTCTGACGAGCCACCTGAGGTAAGGGAAACTAAACTAAAACAATATATTGATAGTAGAAATGATGACAATATTGATGTTTTTTATTATTTTTTTTCAAGTATCAGTATGTACAATGTAAGAATTAATAATAATGTTCTCTTTTTTGTTTGTTTTTTCAGTCCCATGAGCCAGGATTTGATGGGGAGTCTATCGCGTCGCTTATAATATGGTTCCTTTGTGTCCTGTACTCGTCTATTCGTACCGCCTCTAATTCTCAAGCTTCCAAGTTAACTATGTCCGACAAAGTTCTACTCAAGGACGACTCCAGTAAGTGACACTCCATTCTTTTTTTATCGGATTTTTAATTTTTTTTATTTTATTATTTTTTTTTTTAAGGTTTTGTGTTTGATTGTGTGATTTTAAAATGCCATCTTCCTCCTTTTTTTTCCCTCTCCCTCTCTCTCTCTCTCTCTAGGTTATAATATTGTTGTCATTTCCACTCGGAATTTGATCAAGTAACGCCAGAATTTTTTTTTTCATACACACACGACAACTAACAAGTATTGTGAACGAATTATTATTATTATTTTATGTATGATGCAATAGTGTGCATCTAAAACAAGCTATTAGTGATGCATCTATACATACATGAATACAATACTCTCCTTTAAAACATACATACATACATGAGTGTGTGTGTGTGTGGGTACCGTTTTGAGCGTGAGTTAGTAATAGAAAAATAAATAAATAAAAAAAATTAAAAATTACACAGCTTGAATCATGGGTGAACTGCTTTCTCTCACCTCTCTGCGTCTCTCTCTCTCTCTCTCTCTCTCTCTCTCTCTCTCTCTCTCTCTCTCTCTCTCTCTCTCTCTCTCTCAACCAGTTGCGTCTATTCCTTCAGAGAGAATACATCCTGATTTTCTTCATCTACATGACTAGTTCATATTATGTATGCATTTTCAAACTGTTCACCAAATTTGTGGCATATACAGTATAAAAAATGGAGTAGGTTAATGTTAACTGGACCTACAACCCTTGCATCTATCTCTCCTACTGTCTGTCTGTCTGTCTGTCTATTTCTCCTACTGTATGTCTGTCTCTGTCTTTCTGTTTCTCCTACTGTCCTCTTTACAGGGTCTGGCGACAAGCGGAATTTAAAAACAAAAAAATTGACATATTTTTGTTGTCCCTTAACCAGTATCCTTTTAATGTAAAGAAGAAAAGAAAAAAAAAGGTATATAACAAGTCTCTGGTGTGATGTGATGTCTAGCAAAGAAAAAAATACAAGTTTCGTCTCTGTGTTTGGTTAGGAAATTATTAAACATTGCATTTATACACTACAGATAAAAACATCAAATTGCAACAACCTAACCTAATCTCACCTGGGTATTCTAACAAGGCGTCACTTAAAAAATCTAACCCGCGCTATTAACGGGCGGAGGCCAACCATCTAAGGTTTCCCTGAAGCCTACCAGCGCCATGGGTAAAACATAAATAAATAAATAAATAAATAAATTCTTCTCTTCCTTCCTCTTCCATCCTTCCTCCTCCTCCTCTTCCTATTCTATCCTTCTTTCTCCTTCTAATCTAACCTTTCTCTTCTTCCTTTCTTCCTCCCCTCCTCCTCCTCTTCCTCCTCCTCCTCCTCCTCCTCCTCCTCCTCCTCCTCCTCCTCCTCCTCCTCCTCCTCCTCCTCCTTCCTATTCTATCTTTCCTTCTCCTCCTCCTAATCTAAACTTTCTCCTCTTCCTTCCTTCCTTCTTTCTTTCTCTTCCTCTCCCTCCTCTTAGTATTCTATCCTTCCTTCTCCTCCTAACCTAACCTTTCTCCTCTTCCTTCCTTCCTTCCTTCCTTCTTTCTCTTCCTATTCTATCCTTCCTTCTCCTCCTCCTAATCTAACCTTTCTCCTCTTCCTTTCTTCCTTCTTTCTCTTCCTCTCCCTCCTCTTCCTATTCTATCTTTCTTCTCCTCCTCCTAATCTAACCTTTCTCCTCCTAGCCTTTCTTCCTTCTTCCTCCTCTTCCTCGTCTTCCCATTCTATCCTTTCTTCTCCTCCTCCTCCGCTTTTTAACCAATAACCTAACTTGGGCATTAGTCAAAGTTAGTTAGGTAGGTATAGAGTTAGTTATAGTTATGTTACTGACCTATAGCATGAGTAGTGTTGAGTTACGGCCATATATTACAAAAAATATAAGGTCTATATTCTAGGCTTTAGACCCTATATTTGTTGTAACATCTGGCCATATATAAATACTGTAAAGTTTTTAGTGTGAGTAGATGAAACACTGTTGACGTGTGCGTTGTTGTTTGCTCTCACGCAGCCCGAAGGAACTCAGGAGATATTCCTCTCGTCAACAGTGAGGTGGGACAAGGTAAAGAGAAAGTGAGAGTGAGAGTGTTACTTACTTTGTAGTTCTGCACATTACTAATATGTTACTAAGTCATTTGATTGTCTGTCCCTTATAACTTGCTTTGGAAATAATTCCTTTTTAGTTTTGAATGAATAGTGTTTGTCATTGCTCGTAACTTTCTCTCATGGAAAAGGGTGACATGACGTTGAGTTAGTTTAGCATGAAGTAACTAACAGATGCTTATAGTAACTCACAACAACCTACTCATAGCAACTCATAGTAATAATCTGTATGGCTTTTATGCAAACTGTGGGCTCATTATATTGGTGCGTATCATATTGCTTTTGTTTCTAAGGTACTAGACAACTATAGATACGGAGACAGGACCACACGAGTGTAGCTCTGGTCCTGTATACTACAACTAGGTAAATACACACACACACACACACACACACACACACACACACAATTCTGTAGTTACTTGATCTCAAAGTGGAAATTTTAAATAATAATAGAAAGCAAAAGTTGATCCCTAAGAAGTTATGTAAATAATAGAAAAATTTGCTGAATCCAGTATTGAAACATAATTAAATTGAAGTATTTTTCCGTATGAGAACATTACGTATGGGAAATTCTCTTGGTTCGAGTGATGTATATTCTATAAGTAATGTTTCAGGATTATTTGATGATTATATTGTTGCAAGTCGTATAGTTTTTCCTACCAAGGCTCAGATAATATTTTGTGGATATTAAATGTATAATTCCTAAGCCATATAGAGATGTTTTAATATAATTCCATAAGAAGTCAGTCAGTAACATTAGTAAATGTCTAAAACTATTTCAATGTTGTGTTAAGGTAATGGAAAATATACCATTAATCAGTGCTCAGTATATACATATATATATATATATATATATATATATATATATATATATATATATATATATATATATATATATATGGGGGGGTTTTGGTTTTTGGTATTGTGAGACTTATGCTTGAGTTCCCCTTTCCTCCCATGCTTTGCCATTTTTTATGTGTCGTGTGTTGTGAGTGTGTTACGAGTGTGTTCCTATGTGTTATGAGTGTGTTACTATGTGCGTTCCTATGTGTGTTACAGGTGCGTCCGGTGACCCTGAGGCCGGCGATGGTCACCACGTTTGGGACAATGAGGATGATAGTGTGGCATACTCCTGGTCCTTCTTCCACATCATGTTTGGACTGGCTACTCTCTATGTCATGATGACCCTCACTAACTGGTTCACACCCAACTCTGACCTCAGCACTCTGTCCAGCAACATGGCGGCGGTTTGGGTCAAGGTAGGTCAGGGTCGGGTTTTTTACAACAAATATTTAAAGGACATTTATTTATTTATTTATTTATTTACTGAACACGGTGATCTAAGATGTTTTATTTTTTATTCTATTTAATCTCTTTCAACCAGATTTAGTAATAAACTATTTGTACTTCCTTCCTTCTCTCTATAGATCGTGTCCAGTTGGATCTGTCTGGCACTCTACAGCTGGACACTTGTGGCACCAATTATACTGTCCAACCGTACTTTTGATTAAATTACCACCAACACCATCACCACCACCACCACCACCACCACCACCACCACCACCACCACCACCACCACCTCCTCCACCACCTCCAATTAGTGGGTTGAAGAGAGGTGTTTTGCAGGAGTAAGTCTTATAAGTATAGTTGTGTTTATATTAATCTTGTTTGTATGTAATTTATTTTGTATTATATTAGATATGATTATACTTACAGTGTGTCATGTTTTGGGGGGGGGGTCATATCAGCCGGTGTTTTTTTTATTTTTTTTATTATTTTTTTATTTGCCTCTTAAGAGTAAGTAAGTCTCGGTCTTATTAGGTCTTAGTGACTTGTAAGTATTTGTGGACGTAAGGAAAACACTATACCATCCTAGTCATATACTGAGGTTTGTTTAAAAAAAAAAATATGTGTCCAGAAAATTAACCCAAAAAATGGAATGTTTAAAAAGTAATATTGAATTATGTTTAATATTATGTGAATCCTTTGACTATGTGTGTGTGTGTGTGTGTGTGTGTGTGTGATGGTAATATTTCCATATTATCCTAAATTTTGGTGACTTTTGTGATGTAGTCGTGTTATTTCTATGTAAAGATACACTCACTTTTTATACTAGTAAGGTGTACAATTATTCATTTATATTATGCATGAAAATTGAGAGAGAGAGAGAGGAGAAAGGAAGGAGAAGAGAATTGATGATAAGAAGGAAGGAAGGGAAGAAGAAAGGAAGAAAGAATAATGGAAGAAAATTTAATAAAGATGAGAATAATGATAATGGAAGTGGAGGAAGAAGAGAGAGAGAGAGTTAATATAGATGAATATAGAAGGTTGGTGGATATATTTGTCTTGCATTGGACTTATATATATATTCAGTAGATATATTTCAACACTTTGTAGAAGGCAATGTTGGATGTTTTGAATCCTAGTACTTATCCATTTCCCTTCACTTCATAGTATTACATAGTTCGTTATTAAGTGTATTATCCATGTCAAAAATTATTATTATTACTATATATATATATATATATATATATATATATATATATATATATATATATATATATATATATATATATATATATATATATATATTTTATGAATTAACTATTAATATATGAAATAATGAAAATAAATAATAAGGTTGAACTCAAGATGGTTAAGTGTATCCATATTGAAAATTATTTATTATTGGTTTTTTTTTTTGGTGTGTGTGTGATTTAGTTATATATTTTTTATGAATGAATAATATATGAAATGATGAAAATGAATAAGGTTGAACTCAAGATTGTTTACATTTGTTTACATAGACTATTTTGAGACATAAACACGATTAATACTTGATTTCTTTAATTAATATATATCTTGGTAGTAGTAGTTTGGTTAAATATTCTCATATTTTCTAACTAGATTATGATACATTTAATCTAATATATATTTGTCTTATCAAGTAATTCCCATCATATTTATTTAATGCAATTCCTTTATGTGTGTGTAAATGTTGTGTTTAGTGCCAGATCAGAAATATACACACACACACACACACACACACATTTATCTGGCTTCAACAAGACAGCACTTTTCTAAAACTGTCCCGGTGTGAATTGGGTCTAATTTGGCTTCCTAGTATTACAGCATTTTGAGGTTTTCTTTTCATTTTGTTGTTCGCGTCAGTAGCAGCAATCAGGAGTGTCAGCACATCAGCTGCTGACAACACATGCCCCCCCTTGTACAGGTTGACTATCAATAATCCATAATCAACCTGTATTTATTTTATTGTATGTCACAATTTTGTATGATTTTAGATTAATTAACAT
>JAPQNM010000006.1:15977521-15980021 GCA_029783475.1 Metacarcinus magister
GAGTAGGGAGAGACAGAGCTCCACACAGAACTCTGGTGGCATTGACCGGATCACTGATTACTGCTGTTGTACTCACTCCGGCTGGCTCTTCATACCTGGTCAAAATAATAATAAAAATACACGATGGATTTATTTTATATCAACTAGGAATGATAACACAAAATGAATATGACTGGAATAGGTGTTAAACTAGCATCAATAAATCTTACCTGAAAGCTGGCAAAAGATTAATAGCTGGCAATTATAATTCAACAAGGAATAATAATATAAAATAAATATGACTGGAATAGGTGACAAACTTAATTCATTCTTACCTGAAAGCTGGCAAAAGGTATTTAAGAATTGGAAGTCTCTGAACCGATGCTCTGATTAATTTCAACATTTTGTCTTCCCAGCGAACCATCTTGCCGAGGATAAGAAAGATTGGTATGGTAGGTAGTCCCACTAATAGTACCAAGGGATCAGCTTGTTCCATTAATGCCATGCCCTCCTGGTACCCAACAACCTGATGATACAACCACCATTAACACCTCATTAACTATAGTCATTAACCACACAGATAGACATTAAAAAAAATAATAATAATTAAAAAAATAATAAATTTTATTAAAAAAAATTATAAAATTGAAATTGAAATAAATTAACCAAAAAATTATAAAAAAAAACCCCCAGACAGACACTAAAAAAAAATAAATAAATAATAGATAAAGATGAATTTTTTTTTTTTTAAATAATATAAAAAAATAAAATAAAAAAAGACACGCCAGACAAGTAAAAAAAACAAACAAGGAACTGATCACAGTGTCGATAGATAAATTATGATAGACATGCATACAAAATGACTACTAATTAGAGAAAAACATTATTTTTTAAAGCTAACAAACATTATGCATTATGTTTAATTGTAACTTCATCTACTCAGCATAATGATCAAAGTTATATCTCAGGCGTTAGTAAGAATATTGATAACTAATACAAAAAACAGTTCAATAATTACCTGCATTACTGTAACCGCCCCGTAAGTGACAGCAGTCCAGTAGATTGATCCAACTACAACACCGGCAGCCACAAACGGGCAAACTTTGTATATAAATGCATCAACTCGGTCCAGAAACAACATTAACTGACCTGAAATAAAAGTGTACTAAATATGGTGGTCATTATATATTTCTATTTAAATATATCATGGGGAAATGTATACAAAGTGATTTAAATGGAAAAAATGCATCAATTCGGTTCAGAAACAACATTAACTGACCTGAAATAAAGTGTTTAATAGGTATAATGCAGTAATTATGGTGGTCATTATACATTCTTATTAAAATACATAATGTCAAAATGTATACAAAGTGATTTAAATGGAAAAAATGGATAGGAATACAAGGGAACCCAAACAGCAACATACCCTAGGGTCCCTGCGAAGGCTGTTTGATATAACTACTCTACAATAACTACTTGAATTAGAGAAAGGATAGGAGGAGGAGGAGGAGGAGGAGGACAAGGAGGAGAAATAATACAAGGCAACACAAACAGCAACATACCCTAGGGTACCTGCTAAGGCTGTTTGACATAACTACTCTACACTAACTACTTGAATTAGAGAAAGGATAGTACAGTGGAAGGCTCCAGATGGATGGGAATGCATTCTATAAATCTTTCTTAATTTTATTTATCTACAATATATTCACAGTTTAACATAAATTCAATGCAACACAAGGTAGAACTCACCCATGTTTGGGAAGGCTATGTAGTATTCCACACCACATTGGGGGCAATTAACCTTGATAGTAGAGTTTCCTTTCTGTTTCTCATCCACCCATCGCTGCAGACACGACTGATGAACCTGGGCACACACACACACACATACACACACACACACACACACACACACACACAAGATAAAACATACTTATCATATCCATCTCACAAGGTAAACCATACTTATCATATCCATGAAAGAGTTGCATTAAACAAATACGATAGGAATTACTTAATAAGACAAATAGTATTGGATTAAATGTATCATAATCTAGTTAGTTATATGAGAATATTTAGCCGAACTACTACTACCAAGATATATTAAGAAATCAAATATTATTAAAGTTTACATCAATGACGCCCCTTGTAGACTCAAAATAGTCTATGTAAGCATCCTGAGTTCAACTTTATGCTAATTTTAAACCAATTTTCACAAATAAAATTACTTCTCATCTCCACTTCAAAATCACACCCTAGTCACAGTACATAAGACTTTTTATTTTTATTTTATTTTATTTATTTATTTTTTTTTTTAATAAAGTAACTAGATTTTAGTATTGATACAAATACTCTGAAATAAATGACCTGTGACCTGTGACCTCACCCATTTCGTGGTTCCCCTACACTTGCAGGGCTTGACCCAAGGTGCTGTCTCGTCATCTTCATCGCTGGCGTAGCAAACCCAACAATAACGTTTGCTGGGGTAGAACAAAAAAATAAATAAACAAATAAAATAAAAATA